>VXAA01005231.1:420148-559597 GCA_013399115.1 Anseranas semipalmata | reverse complement strand
AAAAGGCCTGCTGTCTCGACTCCGTTGCTTAGGCAAAAGTTCTGCCGCTAATGCGCTGCATTGTGCATAAAACTGTTACATATTCATTGTGCCATGTATAATCCCGTCCTCTCCTGATTGATAAATGGTACCTAACATGTCACGCAAGAGGCAATTGCTGCGCTTGGCAATGCTCTGTCCCACAGCGCGAACTGCATGGACAGATGAAAAGCTTTTTGAGGATGGAGGGGTCGCCCCGTGAGACTCTTGATTACAAACTTGGTCCTGTGGGTAACATCAGTGGTAGGTGCTGGGCATGTCCAGCTCCTTGAGATCAGTCTGTGTATTTAACTCCCTGAATGGGACCCCAATGTAACACAGCTCTGTTTGTATGTTTGGGTTGTTATTTCTGTTCTCTGATTATTACTGAGTCAATAATGCTGTAAAAGCAAAGCACAGAGGGAAGGGAGAAGGATCAGGGGAAATGTTTTCATGTGCGCAGCCACATGTTCAGTCTACATCTTTGGTTCGAGGATGTTTTAATGCATCCCTTGACTTGGCTTGCTAGTCTGTATGGCTTTAAAAAGCACACTAAGACACCAGCCTGAAACCCCGAAGGGTATGACTCAATGACATAACAGTAAACTGTAGTATCTCCTAGATAATTACACTGTATCATGTCACAACAAGGTATTGTTGAAATATTATCATGTAGCTCATAAAGTGTGATTTTTTATTATAAGCCTATAAAATAAACAAAATTGTTGTGTTAGAACATACATGCAGACACAAAACATTTTGTTAGGGCTGTGAAAAGGAGCTGCTGTAATTTTCTTGCATGAACGTGCTCAAGATAAAGTAGTTACGTCCCAGTTTCACACTGTCTTATTCTGGGAGCTAGCACAGGTTACGCAGCTAGCTAGAACTCTTAAGTCAGGGGGCAGAGTTGTTTTGATGTCAAATTGTGAGACAGGACAAAATATTTTGTAGTAGCAAGCATGCTCCTCCTGCTAAAGTCACTGGATTTTCCTGTTAACTATTACCTTGTTCTGGCCTCAGATGAACCACGTTTAATCCAGTGTAATTTTACTGTGTTCTGTGAAGTCACTGTGGATTTATATTAGCAAACAAGAGGAGAGAGAGGGTTGTGAGTGATGCTTCCATGGTGCAAAACAGGACTGAACACCTGTCAGCATTTTGTTGTCTTACTGTGTTTGTTTTTTGTACTTTAACAGTTAAGAAATTTGAAGGGATGTTCAAATTCTGAAAGGAGCAGAATCTCACTGATTTTAATAGGAATTGAAAAGCCAGGGGGGGGAAGCTGGGTGCGCAGAGAGTCCCTGCCATCTGGTTAGCAGACCCAGCAGTTTTAAGCAGGTCTGGAAGTGTTTCTGGATCAAAGGACTGGCTGGTGGCAGCCCTTAACATCTTCCAGCACAACACCTCCTCCATCTCTGCTCTGCCCATCGTCCCAGCAGCATTTCAAATGTTGACGTGCTGAATGACTCCTCTCTCAAAACAGAAGGAAGACCAGTGGCATGCAAGTCCCTGGTATGACAGGAATAAAGGATATTGCTCGGGTCTCCTTTGGTTTGTAGCGCATGGCATGAGCCCTTGTCATGAGATGAAGGATTCACACTTGGAAGCATTGGGGAGAGCATGGCACATACAGATTTCTGGTATAAGCAGACAGGAGGTGATATGTAGAGTGCGCAGAGGTGAATGTGTGCATCTGTGGCATGAACAAATCAGTATTAAAATGTTAAATTAAAAGGTATGATATGTTCAGATGTCTATTAGAGGACCAAATCCAGCCATGCTGAAATGAACCCTTGCTACAATCAGCAGAATTACTTCTGTGATGAATGTGACTCAAACTGTACACAAATTTATGGCTTTTGAGGGTAAAGCTTTTTATTCTGCTCCCCCCAGATCAGTTTAAAATAAAAGAAGCTAAGAATTTTGTGTACTTTTTCAGTCCTTAATTCATCTTCAGGTTATGGGATGAACTTGGGGTGGATTGCTGGTCCCAAGCAGTGCAAGTGTTATGCTAGCATTTATTCTGAGTTGGTCTGTGTTACAAAATGTACTATCTAGTCAATGAGTGGTATTTATACAGGGAAAATGTCCACTGGAATCAGTGGATTTTTCCCTTAGTCCACAGATACAGGATAAGGCCCATACGCGTTTGAGGTATTCAGATATGTTTGTATAAACTTACTGTGTTCTACAGAGTTTCAGGTCAGGTATTCACCTCGTACATCTGGTACTCACTAAACTAGTTCTGGAACGAATGAGAGAGAGGTCATCACATAGCCAGCAATATTCATTATTTTTCTTAAACGCAGTTCACTTCTTGGAAGAACCATAAATTTCACACTTAAAATGGTATACTAATATTTCTTGCACACCAAATGTTTAACCTCAGCAGCACAGTAATGATATGGCCCAGCGTTGTAATTCCAAGTTTTCAGAAATGTGGAAATTGAGACAGTAGGAGTTTAAATGATTTAGAAGCTTAGGTATGTCTACACTGCAGTCACAGACATACCTGAGCTGGTTTTAAACAAGTCAGCTTGGGAGCTGGGGGCAATCCAGCTGTGGCAGCATGGAACTCAGAGCTGGCTGGAAAACATGCCCAAAACGCTGGATAAATACCTGAGTGGTTAGGCTGGCCTGAGCTCTATGGCTAGACTATTACCGGTGCCCAAGCTAGCTCATGTACAGCTTGCCCGTCTGTGTTTATACTGCAGTGCCATCACATCAGTTGTGACTGCAGTGTAGACATACCCTCCTGTGAATTGTGTGACTCAGCCCTGTGTCTTGGCAGACGATGCTCGTGCAGTTCTAGGAGCTGTGCGGGTAGTGTCAACCCACTGGTCCCCATGAAGGGCCTTCATAGGTACTAAAAGCTTCATGGTACAACGCAAGGCACGCTTTCACTGTGTGGAAACTTCTTGTATGGAAGTGGTAGCCCCTCATCTCGTAGCCACTTGGGCACGTGAGTAACATGTGAGTCAACCCATGCATTTGCCTAATTGGGAGCTTACTGTTTGCTTAGAGGAAGGCTAAGACGGTGGCGAATAGCCAGGCTCCCCGGGTCTGTCATGCAGGTGCAGGAGGGAGGAAACCACCTGAGGAGCTTGGTCAGAGCTGGTGGTGAGGTGGATGGGGCCTAGGGCGGAGGCAGACGCCTGAGCCGCTCCCGGCCTCCCTCCTCTGGGATGGCTGGTGCTGCTGCCCAACCCGGCCAAGGTTCCTCCTCCCTGCCTGCCCCTTCCCATCGCCCGAGGACCAAGACAATTGCTGTAGTTGCTCACCCCTAAAATGAATTCTCACCTTGTGCAGAAACAAATTTTAACCACCACAACACAGGGTTCTTTTGTGTTCACTGCCTCACACAAGGAAGGAATGGACGGCTGCTCCTTCTAGTTAAAACCACCCAGTCACACATGACTGCCTTTAATAAAAAAACAGCCCTCCAAGGGTCAGCCCTCAAGTCCAGGCAGCGATCGAAATTGCACAGACAAGGTTTGACGGTGGGGGGAGAAGGGGAATTTAATTTCTTTATGCATGTTGATATTTTTGAGAACAAGCATGGTTTTGTTGCAGTTGTAACTTTTACTGAAGGCTGCTGGGGTTGAATTTCATTATCTGATGTGTAGAAAGATTGTTGTATTAAGTATTGATGTCCAAGATTTAGTTGAGGGAGACTTGAGATTTCCATAGCAGAAAGAATAGCGGCAATTACAGCAGTAATAGCAGATATATATGTGTAAAGATGGTTGGGTCTGGAGACCAAATTCTCATCAAATTTATTCCTAATGTGAGCTCAGAGGAGCGTGGATATTGATGTAATTGAGATCACAGTCTTGCCATCTGTGTAGATGCTCTGTCTTACTTCTTACTGGTCTTGAGCTTTACTACTGTGCTTTTATAGGAATTACATTTTCCTGAAGACTGGGTCTGGAATTTCTCCTCACTGTGTAAAACAGGAAGTGGAAAGATGATGTGATTTGCTCATACGAAAAATATATGCAGTCAGTGGTCTGGTTATAAAAGTTCTGTTGCTTATCAGACTCTGTCTGCTATTCTTTCTCAACAGAAAGCAATGGAAAAAACATGGATAAGAAGTGAGTTACTCTGTTCAGCTTAATTCACTGTATATATAATGTAAACCAGGCTGTGTGTGTAGCTGTTGACCTGCTCTGCATTCCGTAATACGCTGTGAAAGTCTTGAATCAATGGGAAGTCCAGAGAAGTAATGCTCCTCTTTGCTACTCTCAAAAAATCTTGTTGTGTTCCGGTTAGACAGAAGGTTGAGTCCTTGATCAATGTTGTCTTTGCTTGCACAAAAAATATTTTATATGTATCCATTTATGTCCGTTGAGGGTCCTTATCACATAAAAGTCATTTTGACTTTGTTCAGTCAAGCAACTCAGGATGCAACGCCAGATCAGGGCAACCTGATCTAGTGAGATGTCCCTGCCCATTGCAGGGGAGTTGGACGAGATGATCTTTAAAGAGCCTTTCCAACCCAAACCATTCTATGATTCTGTGATTCCTCCTAGCAGAAAAATAACTTGGATCTTCCAGGAGAGAGAGTTAAGGCTATCTAACTGTAGTAGCCTATAGTTAAGGCCACTATACCTACAGTCACCAGTTATTATCTATTTGCTTGACTGATGGGAAAATAGATACATTTTAAGATACTCTGTTAATTTTTTTTGTTTGACTAAAGCATTTCTTTCCCTATTTTGTTCTTTTTTTATTATGCATGGCTTCAGCTTTACATGACTTGAGTAGTACACAAGTTGACCTTTGGAGGTCTCATATCCAGAGATCATAGGTTTTTAGGTGTCCTTCTGCCAGAATGGAGGAATTGGATCTAATCTGGGCTATTGAGACTTGTCTGAAAAAAAAAAAAGGAAGAAGCTAACATCCATTTTTGCATTTTTTTCCCTCCTTTCACATTTGGGGAGTTTGTCTACTTGTGTAGTTTAGGACATACAGTCAGAAATTAAGAGTCAAATTCAGGTTTGACATAACTCCATCGACTTACTGGAATTTCCACAGTCATGAATGACTCATAATGCCCAATATTCAGAAACAGCCTCCAAAAGCATGCAAGTTTGGGAAACTTTTTTCTTTTTCTTTTTTTTTTTTTTTTCAAAAGCTGGTGTTGCGTGAAAAATTATACTGGCAGAATTTGAAAAGTTAATATAGGAGTGAAAAATGTTCTCTCTCTTTTACTCTAGCATTGTTAAATACTTAATGAAAAGTTAGCACGTTTCTCTGCTGATTTGTGAGGTTCTGAAGTGGCTTACCGTACAAAGCACAGAATTTACTTCCTTTGTCTGAAGAGATGTACTGAAGTTGGCACAATATTGATTCATTCCCTTGCTGTTTGAAAAAAACTTTGCAGCATCTGTCCAGTTTGGACTGGGTTAACCCCTGGAATGCTCTAGCTGCCATCTTTAGCTAATTTTTGTATGCCTTATATGTTGGTATATTAACAAAAGAATCAGTAAAGGCTGTGACTTATGAATGTATAGAGGCAAAGCAATCTGCCTCACTCATGTACCTGTGAAGAAAGGCTGAGGGAATGGAGCTTGTTCCACCTGGAGAGGAGATGGCTTCAGGGAAACCTAACAGTAGCCCCCCAGCACCTCTGAGGAGGCTACTGAGAAGCTGAAACTGAAGGTGAGGAACACCGTGTGAAAACGAGAGACAGTGGTCATAAAAACTTGGTATGTTTCCAGCTGAAACAAGAAAAAAGTCTTTCACTGTGGGGCTTTGAAACAGGTTGTCCAGAGAGTCTCTTGAATCTTTTCAAGAGGTTTTCAGGGCACGACTGGACAAACCCTAGACAAATCTGTTCTGAATTCAGAGCTGAATCTGCTCTGAGCAGGAGATTGTACTAAGTAACCTCCTGAGGTCCCTTCCAACCTGACTGATGCTGTGATTCTGTGATTCTACACTGAGTACCACTTTTAGGGGAAGATAAGGATCATTGGGTGCTTCAAAGTCAGGCTGTTCATGGCAGCTGCTACCTTTAAAATGTTTTACTTGTTAAAGCTGAATGAAAATAAATTGCAAGTTAAAATTACCGTAATGCAGACGTTAAGAACAAAGTACGGGAATGACCAGTGGCTACCATCTTCCATACCTGTGTACTCCGTACACACATAATATATACTCCAGCAAGAATGGTATCTGTTGATTATAAATGGAGAACAAATATTGTTCTCTATTTTTACCAACAATACCCCATTTTTTATTATTTTTCCTTACTGCATATTCTAAGTATGAAAAGCAAAAATGTGTTAGGGAAAATACAGCTGCACATCCATTCAAAAAAAATTTTTTTTCTCATATCAACATGTCTAATGTTTTGAACGTCATTGCTATTTTCCTTATACTTACACATTACCTTTGTAAGCAAAGTTATATAGAACTTCATTGTATAAACAAAAAGATTAATGTTCAGGGTGATACCAGCTATAGTGTGAATACACTCCCCTTATATGAAATGTAATCATTTGCCTTCTACACAGACCTAGTAATATCATTATTGATCTACCTATTTTAATGAAAAGTGATTTAACAGAAAATTTAGCAATACGACTTCTGTAGTGGGGAATATGTGTTTTTGTATCTGGAGAACAAGATTCTAAGCTCATATATTAATAAGAGAATACACATGTTGGATGACTACTCACATTTCCCACTGCAGTACAAAGCATAGATGAAATTTCACTATTATAATATGGGCAAATACTTTGAGACAGTACAGCCAGCAGAAACCTGAGATGAGGATTATCTTGTAGGTCTGGTTTTTCATCCTAGCTAGGGTGTGTTACCTTAATAAGTAAGCCAAATAATTACTTATTTACAGATTCAGCAAATGGTAAGTTCACACTGGCATTTCTGAGCAAGGAACCACACTTGAGACAACTGATTGGTTAAAGTAGACTGAATTCCTTTGAAATACTCTGATAGTAGTTAGAATTCAAGCACAGCCTATGGGATTGTTAAAGAAAAAGTACTGCAATAGCAGGAGACGTGGCATTCAGAACATCTAAAGGCATGGGGTACTGCATCAGTATCCTGCCTGCAGTTGATTTTATTGTACAGGATTTCATTGGGAAATACTGAGTGATATTAAAATGACGTTAAAGCAAAGAAACTATTTCACAATATGTGCAAGTCTTCCAGTTGTGCTCATAGTTTTTTTCAATAAAATAGGAAAAGCATTTGTACAGTGTGTTTCGCCAAACAACTTCGTCATTTTTCATGAATCAGATAAAACAAGCATTTTAATAACGCTCAGCATTCCTCAATGAAATGCTGAAAACTAGCATGATTACTAGCAGGTAAACCTTTCCCAGTCTAAGCTTTAAGGGAAGATTCACCATTTCTGTTCCTTCTTGGGCCTCTCTACCTACAACACTTAATGTCAGTGCTGTATTTTCAAAAATGACCAGGTCCTTTTTAAGTCCTGAGCTTTTCAGTGTGCATCTTGAGACACTTTTGAAGGAATCAGATTGTCAAAAAGTGGGGAATCAGTACATTCTAGGTACTGTTTTCTCAGACTGTTGGCATTTCCCAGATGGGGTAAACTGGCCTTTTTGATTTTTTGTTTTTAATTTTGGTGCTGGTGACTGAAGGAGGAAATAGAAATTAAATATCTGTATATTTATCTACTCACTGAAAGCACTGGAGTCATGGCCACTTACTTGCCTTATCAGCAAGTTATGTCCCTTGTTATATTTACATAAACCCCATGTTTTTAATGTGCAAATTCAATGGACCTGTCTCTGACCAGATTTACATAATTTAGGAAAAACACTAACCAAAGTGGACTAACAGTACACTTCAAATGTACTAAATGGCATTAGAGACTGTATTTCAACTATAGTACTGCACACATAGGTTGCAAATATTTGGCTCATTGAAGAATATCTAAATGGCCTTTGATTAAAAACCGCACGTGTTAAAAGCTCTGATATCGGTATATTTGGTATGCAGGGAGCTCTGAGACATAAAACTGGGGTGGTAGGTACAGGCAAAAAAACAGGAAAGGTGAAACAGGGCTTCTGTTCACAAAATCTGCCTACCTGTATTGCCATGTTATGTTAATTAATTCTTATTCACTTCTGGTCCTAAATGACTGTGCCCTATGTCTCTTTTGTTGAGTACTCTCCTTGCTTCACTGAAGAAGGAGCAGCATCTATACTACTTGTAAAAGGAGCATTTGTAGTAGTTGTCAAAAAAGATGAGATTACTGTTGACATTAGTTTAAATAAAAAACAGGTGGTCATTATATACCTGTGATGCAGGTAATCTCTAATTCTGTCTTTTCCTTCAAACTGTGTTGAAAAGCATTGCATACTTGCTACGGGAATTTCTCTTTGCTGCACTTTTGTGAAATGGGGAAACATCATCACCATTTAACTCATGGAAAACTGAGGCAGTGTTAGCAAGAGAGGGTGAAAATTACAGTGTCTACATCAGAAAATTCTCTGTGGAACTTTCAAATGCCTATCTCAGTTTTGAAATACAGACTTGGACTTTTATGTTTCAGTGGGTCAGGAGCTGAAGCTGGCTTTTTTGAAGTACTGGGAAACTGCACATAAATCAGTGAGCCATCCTTCCCCTTCCTACATGAAGGTGTCTGTTTCGAATCCAGTTATATTTGCTGGAGCAATAGAGAATTGTTAGGTTTTGAGGCTAATGAACTTCTTGTAAGTCATTTCCAGAATTATGAACATGATGGTGGCAAAAACGAATGCGTTTAAGTGTTGACAAGTTTGTTTAGAAGCTCCTTTTTCCCTGCCATGTGATAGAGAAATATTCATGAGTAATAGAAAAATGCCTGAGGACATAGAGCATACCACCATGGTTAGGTAATTTTGCTCAGAGTTTGCTCTGAGCAAGCTGGTGACTTTTGAACCTCAGGTCTCAGACACAGAGAGCTGTACCAGCAGACCGCTGCCACAAATGCCAACTAGCTCTGCTTCTGGGCCTAGGCAGCTGGGGGGCATGACTACACCGGCACTCTGCTTCTGGTCATGGAGCTAGCTTCTTCCAAGCTGCGTTGGTTTCTCTGTACATCACTGTCCTGAATAGTGCAGAAAAATGCATTCTGTAAATGTAAAATAAAAAAAAAAAAAAAAGGAAAATTCATTCCTATTTTCAGAAAGGACCCAGGCTTAAGGACTAAAATCATGAAAGCCAATGGGACACAAGTGCCTAAGATACTTCAGCAGTTTTTTAAACACCATTTCTGCTTCAATTTCTGCTATCTCAGATGTGCCACCGGCTTTCCTAAAACTGTGGAATGCCTGCTTGTATGTATTGCCATCTCCCAACATCTGAACAAAATCTGCTATTATTATCCTTTCAATATTTTTTAACAAGTGTCCGATGAGTAGTTTCACACAATCATTCCACATGCATCGGACACGTTCAGTCCTTATGGGTCTGAGGAAGCCACACAGACTCCCAGATCTGGAGAGAGGTATGGAGGGTGCCTTTCTCTGAGTGCTCTCACACTGAACGCTCTCTTCTGCGTATGGTCCTTAGAGGAGGATGTGGCTGTCCCTCCTGACATCCTTGCCCTTGCCTCTGCAAAACTCAGTTATATAACTTCATGAGGCTGAATTCCAGTATCTATAGTAACGTTTAAACAGAAATAAAACAGTTACCAAAACAGGAAAAAGTTGCTGAAAACTGTCCAGAAATGAGATCTTACCTCTCCTGGGTCACATATACAGCATAAAAATGGGTTTCTGGATCTATATAAACTGTAGATGAGATCCTTATCCCTATTGTCTTCTTTCACAGTATGCCAGAGAAATGGAAGAGAGGAAAAGGTCTTCAGAGAAGAGAGAACTGACTTGGAACAGGAGCTGGGGAGGACAGCACTGTGGCTGCTTTCCAAAGATGCTTTCAGAAACTTGGTAAGAGGGTTTTACTAGGGATGGGAGTAGAAAGAGACATGGGCATGTTAATTGCTGCAATTTAAAGTGCATTGGTGCTGGTGGCACTGCTGCTTATGTGCCAGGTGAAGAGTCTGATGTCTGGATTACATAGGACTGAAAAGACCAAGATTAGTCGAATGCGGAGGTTGCTTTACAATCAAATTTACTCTCCACTGTCTACATTGAAGGTGTGCTCTCTTCAGGCTCCTTTGGATCCCTTTGCGAACCGCAAAGCTACTGCTATCGCGATCAATTCTCAGAAGAACTCTGTCAGCAAAACTTCTGGTGGGACATGGTCAAAGCAGATTCAAGTCAGTAGAGAAATTCGTGAACAGTTGGTTCACGAATTTGGTGAACAGTTATTTAGAGATACCATCACAGCAATCTGCTGTAGCTATTTTGGAACTTGATTTGAAGTCCATTGTGCGCGTTGCCATCTCTTCTCCTTATGAAGCATTTGCAGAGAACGTCAGGAGAGGATACTGCATTGTGCATGTTTCTAATAAAAGGCCTGGACAGACTCTTACTGGTCAGCCATGTATTCCATGAAAAGTTGGAAATGTAGAGTTTTGGGCTTGTGGACCCTACGATATTTCATAGAAAATACATATTGCTGTTGGATAACCCTAATGTTTTTCACTTATAATGCCATTTACAACATTTTGTTTTATTCTGCCAAATCCGAATGCTTGATTTTTGAAAAGGAAATATATAATTGTAGGATTATATTCTGGTGCAAAATTACATCTCTTTTTGGAATGTGCTTATGGCAGGTAAGAAGTATAAATTCAGAAGATGGAAATCTCAAATCAGATTTTTTTACTTACTGGGTTTCACAGATGTTAATAAAAAGTGTCAGTTATAAAATGAAAATAGAAAAGATGCTTAAATTTAAGAGTGAAGCTTTAGGGAAATATTTTTAAAGTTATGTCAGGTAAAATAACATTCAAATTGAAAAGCAATTGAATTTTATTGCTTTGGGGAAAATAATTATATAATAAAGAATGCAAATGAACATTTTTCTCAAAAAGGGCTAGGTACTTCCTGCAAAATTTGCCACTAAGTCTGAAGTCTTTAAACTCTCAATTTTTTCCTGAAGAAAATTGTTGCAAACAGCAGTCCTTTGGAGTTGGAAGTTCTCAGAAAAAAAGCACTTGAGAAAGTTAGAGCTTCTTATATTTATGCAGACTCCATCAACATAGAGAAGTCCTCAGTGACACACTTTTTCCACAGTACTCCAGAAACCAAGACTTGCTCTGTTAACAAACTAGAGTTTAGTTACAAGAGCAATTAATAAAGCGGTCAGGCATCCATTTCAACTTTTTTAGCAGTCATGATCAGGGCTGGGGAAGAGAGTAAAAGGTGAATGGAAAAAGGATCAAACGTGGAATATTTTGACCACAAAGGTCATAAATCTGACTTCAAGTGTACAAAAAAACAAAACTAACAACAGTGCTTTTGGCAGGTAGTAATAAACAATTGGGAGGATCCAAAATTCTAGAGTGGAAAGTCAACAAACACACCCACTGGACAAAATTCACCCGTGTGTAAACAGCCAACAAAATCCCATTTCCCCCTTAAATCCCATTTACACCCTTAAGTTGGAGTAATGCTTAGGAGTAATTTCAAAGGCATACTGTAGAAAGGAGAATATCATTCATTGTGAATTAATAAGTATCTTGCATTCTGCAAAGATGTATGTATGCGCCTAACTTAATATACTGCAGATACTTTGATGTTAACAACTGATAACATGTAAACTTAAAATACTTGTTGTAAAGGTTAGATAGAATTGGGACCTAAGCAAAGAAATGTAGGACATGAAGAATAAATTGTAAGATCTGTTTTTCAAGTGTCAACAGTAACGGAGTAGTTAGCATACACATAGGGCTTTGTATATTAAAACCAGCATATGAGCAATGATCCAGATGCAAGAAACCAATATTCATGTCAGTATATCCAAGGAAATGCAAAGGGCTACTGTGGTAGGGCTACAGAATAGATCCCACTCACCAAGTTTCACGTGTAACAGACTCACTTCTGTTATTATCCCCTATAGTTTTACAGATGAAATAGAATGACAGGGTAAGACCAGATATTTGCTCTTTTTTATGTTAGTAAACATCTTAACAAAGCTAAGAGAAAACCTTAAGCAGTCAAACAAGTCTTTATTATGTAGCTATGTAGCCAGGTATTAGTAAGGCAAGCTGGCGTTATAGCTTTCTCACTTAAAAATTCATGCTGAACAGGGATATAGTATGCAGTTGGGGAGCGTAACAAAGAGAGAAATGTCTATCAGATAGATCTTCTTTTGTTCTTTAAAGATCCCATCCAAGGGAACTGTAAGCCAGTAGGTTCACCAAAAGGCTACTGAGCCTTCATTGGAATGCGTTATGCAGAGTGGGTTTCTCTTGGGTGGTTGCTATTGTTTTAAGCCTTGTGGTAGGCATTGCTTGAACATTGCCTGTAGCCAAGCAAGGATCATTTGCTTTAAGAAGATGCTACATCAGCTTTGTATTTTCTTTGTGATATCTTCCCCCCCTAAATAGTGGACTATTAATTGGGCTGTTTTGCAGAAATGGGGAGAATTCAAGATTTGAAAGCATGGTAAAGTCTGTCCACCAATCAGCACCCAGATTTTTCAGGCTAAGCTGATTGCTTTGCAAGTACCTGCCACCCCAGCATGTCTTTGTTGTTGTTGTTGTTGTTGTTTTCTTTATAATTTGATTTATTGCTTGAACTTCTGTCAGTTTTACAGACTAGAGCTCTATAGATAGATAAGAAAAACACACCAAAACAAGATTTTTTTCAGTTTAAAAATGCTTCACATATCCCAGTGGGTAGGGCAACACAACATACACAAAAGATTAGTGGAAGAAAAGTGGAAAGTGAAAAGAATTGAAATATTGATACTCTGCCTCCTTGCTTTCAGCAAAATCTTCTGTTCTTAATTCTAAAATAATTAGGCACATATCTTGAAAAAGCATTACTTCAGTGAATACAGACAAAATGCCCTGCAAACTCCAGTTGAATTGCATCAGGAAGTTATTTGCCCCCACATATTTTCCAGAATATATACTTGGGTGTGCATAGTAATAACTTTAATTGTGAGAAAGCAAAGCAAAAAAAAGAAGGTCCCTTTTCATGCCAGTGATTCGCACACTGAAGAACCTTGAAAACTCTTGTTTCTCAAACAGGGTATGTGTGGAATTTCTGCCATCTATGTGCAACTAATTCAGACGGAGATCTTAAAATTGGCTTCCTTCAATCGAGTTTTGTTATGCACTTGGCATGCTTTCACACCCAAACCTCCCATCTGCAGCCTGCACCTGCATTGCTCAATATTTAACTCAAAGAACTCTGAACTTCCTGGACCACGAAGGTGTCTTTTGGTTTGTGGCTTGTTGGCCAGGGCTGTTGCTTACCATAAGAAAGAGATTTAGATGCAGTAAATAATGTAGGTTTCCAGTTTCCTCAGTTTTGTTTCTGTACATTGAAAAAGAGCTCCTTTCTGGCATGCTGCAGCTTTTCCAGTGTGAAGCACGGGACGTGAAGAGCAGGGTATAGCATTTACAATCTGAGCTTAAAATGCAATTGCTTTGCGTTCAAATGCTTTCTTTTTCCGCACAGCAGCAAAGCGAGTGCAGGATATACTGCCACCTCTACCACAAACAAACCCACTATTTTCTGCTTTTAGTTACTGAATTGTTTGAAAAAGAGCAAAGCCTTCTCTTTGTCTTATGACTGTTTCTGATAAGCTGGCAGTAGGAATTCCAGACTCCCATGCGGCCTCTGGTACGACACAGCTGAGCTGCTCGGCGGCATGCCCTCCCCGGCTGCCAGGGAGTTCAGCAGCTCGATGGACTGGAGACACGGCGGGTATTTGTCCAGTGATTTTACAGCTACATTGCACCACTAATTATTTACTCTGGTTTTATAGCCATACCTCTCTCTTCCTGGTCTTGTGGGTCTCTTCTGTGCTATGAAGGCTGGATCCGGCTCCATAAAGTGGAAAAAAAGAAAAAAAACCTCCAGGGTTCTGCTCTAGGTGCACACAAATTTCTGGTGAGCCATATATATTATTAGTAACACCAAATGTTTAATTATCAAGAATTAGTTCCTGGAAATTATAAAATTGTGTGAGTGCATGTGCAAACACTCCCAGGAACCTATGTACATGTATAAATACATACACACCAAGACATTTTTATAGTGGCCTGGATAACCTGGATAACTTGAAGGGTCATTGGCCTGACTTCTATGGATGGGAGATGATACAGTACCTGTGAAGGCTGTAGGTCTGTCTGTTCTACACTAGAGAATGTTTTTGGAGCTGGCAAGCCTTCCACAGTTGTGACCAGAGAAAAGATTGCTTTTGTTCATATCCCTTCTTTCCTGGGGAAAAAAAAAAAAAAAAAAAAAAGCAAGCAACCAACCAGCCAAAAAACCTCATCCTCATCCTTTTCTGGTACACCTGTGTCTCCAGTGGAGTTTTACTGACTCCAGAGCAGCGAAGGATTGCTCTGAGCTGCTCTGAGTGCTGCACTTGGCTCATTTTTCAAGCAGGCTCAACAGGGTTAGGGGAAACAAACAGGCAACCCAGTTCTAGAGAATTCTTTGTGTGTGACCACTTTTTATTGCTAGTCAAAGGCAAGGCCCTGCAAACAATTAACAACCCATGTAAAACTGTTCTTGAAATGTTTGCTGGCAACAAGTAGAAGGATGTTTGTTGAAAGAGGCATGGTTTAATGGTCTCAACGCAGGACTGTGATCGAGGATCCCCTGTGTTCTTCTTCTGACTTTGACAATGATGGCCAGTCCGTCTTTTGTCAGGTCATATATTCTCTATGGGCTTCTTTTTGCCCTCTCTGACATGGGCAAGAAACAGTTTTACTTAGCTTATAAGAGCCAGAAATAATTAGTTGCGGTTCTCAAATTACTGTCAAGAACTTAAAACATCAATCACCGGTCTCATCTACCTTTAGTTTTCTGAGTGTTAGGTGTCTAGTCTTAGGTGCTGTCCTAGAAGTGCTCTGCATTCAGTGGAGAGACATCTGCAGATGGTGAGATCTCTCCTTGCATTAGGAGAAAAGTTTTCCTTCTGGAAGAAATTTCCCCTTTCCAATTGTTATAGAGGGAATCTAGATGATTCAGTGAGGCTGACTTTTAGATGGCTAAGGTGAAGTGAGATGAATGCCATCCTGGATGCTACATTTAGGACTATTTACACTCTGTGCGAGAGGACAAAGTTTACACTTCACATCTCTGATCTCTGAAATGAAAAGATTTGCATGAATGAGAAGGATGAGTATTTCATAAGGGAACACCCGGAAAAGCATGATTCTAACCCACATGATAAATGATTTAAATAAAATCTTCCAGCAAAGCGGAGGTGTCATTGTGAGTTGCGATGAATGGGCTACAGGGCTACTTGGAGATTTAGGAACAGAATACAGGCTCACCAAGTATTTCAACAACTCAGGTGGCTGGATACTAGGCAAGAAAAATAATAATTATAGATATTATCATGGGTATGGAGCAAGGCCAGTGCAATAGCTCAATGGCAAAAACACTATGTGATTGGGAAGTTGAACTGAGGGAGAGAGTTTTAGGCTGTCTGTCCAAGTGGACCAGTAGAGAGTCAGTGCGCAGAAGTGATCTCAACTGCAGGAGGCAAAATGCCAGCCACATTACTAACGCAGTCTCCTTCACCAGCTGATCTCTTTGGCAGCATTGGTGTCAGCAAAGCAAAACAAAGCTTAATGAGATTGCAGAAGGAGCAGCAAGCGACGGCTGTAGGTGGGCAAGGCTTCTTTTCAGTGTGCAATAGCCACAGTTTTCCAGATCATGTATGCTCACAAGGATGCAGGTGGACCAGAAAGCAATTGCTGGGTGGGACCACCCCCTTCATCAGAGATGATGGTCTTTGACATAAACAGGCCAAAGTCAAAGAGCCAGGTTTGGAAAGCTCCAGGATTCACAGCTCATGTTAACAAACTGTCCTCTTGCTGAGAGCCAGAATTTCCAGATCCTGGCTGCTTGAACGCTGTCCTCTGGGCTTGCAGCTCTCCGAGCGCTGGTGCTCGGCGCGTGGCAGCTTGCAGCAGGGCTTCATCCCCGGGCAGTGCCTGGCAGAGGCACCCAGGGGGGGACGAGGAGGATGAAACCACAGGAGGATGAAACCACAGGAGCTCCCCTGTTCTTTTTGACCGCAGGTGCTTTCAGCAGTGACTACCATTGGCCGTGTGTACATAGCTGTAGCAACCCAGAGTGTTTTCGGGGGGGACAAAAGTAAACATGAGTAGGCACTGCCTCAGAGCTCTTGATTTAAATTAAAGAGTGATTTTGGGGAGGTACTTCCCATCATCTGTTGCAGTCCTTGAAAGGAAGATGCCTGGTCTTCTGTGGGTGGCTGATCCCCAGAAAACCTATGGGGTATATCCCATCCATAGAGGATGAATATCTGTCAGGTAGGGCGATACAGTTCAAATGGACCTCTGGATCGTCAAGTCTGTGTCTCTCCTGTTGCTAACAGTTGTGTCATACAGTCCCTTCCACAAGTTAATCGATTTCCTCTGTAAAACCAGTTAGGTTTCTATTCCCACTTTTCCTATTGTCTGTTTCAGAACCCTATTTCTTTGCTGGTTAGAAATATAAATTATGGCATAAATTTATTCATTCCAATGTCTATCAAATGCCAACGTTATCTTGTAGTTGAAAAAGTTATTTTAGCTTTTTGGTGTTTATGCTGTATCCCTATTTGACCTTCATTTCACTAGGTTAAACAAATGAGGCTATTGTACTCTTATGTATGGTGGCCTATCCATTCTTTGGATGATCCGAGTCATCTGCTGCCTTTGCATCCTGAATTCATCTCTCTTGAACAATGAGTGATCAGAATTGTATACAAAGTATTTCAAATGAAGGCGCAGCAGTGCTTTGAACATTGCTATGAATTTTATTCTATTTCTAATGGAAACATTTTGGCAGAAATATCTCAGGACCACATTATTTAATTCATAATTACATTTGCGTCTAAAAGGCATCATGTGATCCTGGTATCCTCAGTCTTCTCTTCTGTGTTTCCAGTTGATAACTTCTGCCACACTGCAGAAATTCTTGCTTCCAATCCCTAGATGCAGGAATTAATGTTATTATATTTCACATAATTTTTAACCTACAGTAACACTTTGTTCATAGGTGAATTTGTAAAGCATTTCATGAAATGTCAGTGCTTGATATTAATGCAAATAATTAATTAATTCATTATTATTATTTCACTTACATAAAACAGAGAAAATTGAATGTACACAGAATTTATGATACCTAATTTATGAAAGCATTAGCATTCAGGAGGGCAAAAAATATTACTAATAATGTTGTTTACTTAAGGGAGATCTTTAGTTTGGATTTCTAAATCCTTGTCCTGGTTGTGTACAACTTTGTTAAATTTAATTGGATTTCATAGTTTGTCTCATTGCAGCAAGAATGCATTTACTGCATTTTCATTCTGAATGCATTAAATAACTTTTTCCCAGATAATACCACACATTTTTGTGCAAGCATAGTTCATCAATAGGATAGTTTAACCAAAACTAGATTAATTAATAGACCTTTGCAATTCAAGTACAACAAAGTTGAGAAAATTGGCTGAGTTGAAGTTCTCCAACCTATAGATCGGGAAGGGTCAAACATTGGTTTTAGCAGAGGATATTATACTGAGTTGTACAAAAAGTGGTTTCATGTTGTTCGTGCTGTTGGAATCACTAGTATTTCTCCTGTTGTTTTCTATGACAAAACCCCTATCTGAGAATAAATACAAGTGGGTAAAGTTCAGGGAGAACATTTTATTTTAAGACTGCATTTTCTGACTTTGAAATGCTTGATTTCTCAGCTCTGTGGTTGCATTAATGACATTCTTTTTTCTTGACATCTGTGTGTATTTGTGTGGATGTGTACTTTGTATATATAACATTCATGAAGATGCAAAAGTATCATCTATAATGCAAGAAAGGCTTATTCATTGTCTTCTTGTTTCTGGCACTTCTTGAGAAATGGAAAACAATGCTTACATTTTTTTCTTTCTTTTTTTGCTCTATTTCAGGCCTACAGAGATGAGGCCTTTGGGAACTTCAACATTGTTTTTACTACTTTGAGGAAAATGTAACTGTTGTTCAGCAGTGCCTTATCTGCCCTATTTTCTCTGCTTGAAGCAATGTGTTATAGAAGTACTTGGTTGTCAGTGTAGCTGATCTTTGGCTACCAGATGCCATCTGGCTTTACAAATTATTCCTAGGAGTCTGACCAACTGTACTGCTTTAAAAACAAAAGGTGGCAGGTCATTTTGGTGCTAACGCTGTTTGAAAAGCATCATAAAAAGTGACAGCAAGAAATGTTAACCAGATCAATACAATGCCATGGTTTCCAGAAACATTTCATGCTCTGAGTTTGATTTTCGCGAGGGAAGGACAGGGTGTGGTTAAATAGGGAACTTTCTTTTTTTTCCCAGCTCTCAACGTGGGGAGTGACAAGGGAAGACAATGACTGAAGCCTTGATCCTGAAGTCCCTGGTGTCAGCATATGTCTTTCCTCTGACTCCAGTGGGCTTCAGTTGGTATTTTTATCTTCTTGGGCTCTTTGGATCTGTTATATACAAATAATGCTTGTCTCTCCTGGGTATTAGAAAGTTTGATTTATGAATCTGCTTAAAAAACATTAAAAGCCTGATATAAAGGTTGCTATAAAAACCGTTAAATGATAATAATAATGGTTTGGATTTTCAAAGGCAGTGAAGGGAGGTAGCTCCCCACAGAGAGCTAGGTCCACTTTTTTTTTTTTTTTCTTCTGGCAATCCTTGCCACTGTGTGCAGAGTGCACATATGAATTAAGATATATCACGTGTAGCACGCTAACAGTTAAAGCCATAAATGTCAGCTGGTTCAGCTCGCAGGAGAATAAGGAAACTGTGGGTAAAATATGATTATGTCATTTGATAAAAGATGAAATCCTATCAGGTTAAAAAGGAGGACTTATGAGTACGTATTGCTGAAGCATATTTCCGTCCAGAAATTCTTATCTTCTCAAAGACAACATGTGAGTTAATAGAAACTGTATCTCTTGCCTCTAAGTCTTTTTGGTTGGTGACTGTCTGATGTGTCATGTTGAAGAGGATCGTGAGGTCTTTTAAAAGAGGAAATGGGATCAGAAGGCAGAGGAAAGCAGGGGCTGACTTGACCTGCCAACTTAGACACAGCTGCTCTAGAAGTGTGCAGTTTTAAGTTAAAAATCAGAAGTAGGTTCCTTATAATTGAAAATTATACTGTAGTTTTAAAAGAAATCATGATTTTTTTTTTTTCGTACAGTAGTGGCACATCCAGTTTCTCCTACTTTGAGCTAATCTGTACTGTTTGAGCAGGAAAGCTTTGGTGACTGTATCTGAAAAACATCACTCCACACCCTCAGATAAGCAATAAGCAACCCCCGATCCTGCAAGCTAATCCATGTGGATGAACTCTGGTGTCCTTGTGGAGCCTCAAGGTCAGAGCCTAAGGAAAAGAGCAGCAAGGGAAGTGCCTCCAGGATAAGGACAGCATGTTGCCCAAAGTAGCAAAAGAAACTATAATGTTTAAACCAAAAATGAAATTTGTATGTTAGACATTTTTATTGAGCAATTTTACTGAGTTCAAAACAAAGTCATCTCTGCATTTACCCTCCCATTTTTATGATATTCTTTGAAGTTTATTTTCTGTTTAAACACACTTGCTTACTTCCCAGAAATCTTTCCTCTTTCTATAAGTAGATTCATGAAGCAGAAATTATGTCTTCATATTGCACAAACTCCACACCCTCTGTGTTTTATTGCACTGCCAGTAGGTTGGCCTCGTTCAGATGTTTGTTTACAAGGAGATATAGGGCTCTGATTGTGATAGTAATTTATTACCTGTTTTATTGTTGCCATTTGTCCTATAATTTTAAAGGTAACCTGAAATGATTTCCTAAGAAGAGTCTGTTTTTAGACTTGTGTCCCCAGTCCTCAGGGATGCTCAGTATTCTCAAGCTCTCCGTATCCAAAAGAGCTCCAAGTATAAAATATCGGATCTGAGCCAAGTGCTCAATGTCTCACTGAAAAAAAAAAAAAAAAGAGCTTCACCTTAACTTACTCTTCTCCAGGTCTGTCGAATAATTTGGTTAATGTTTTAGCTGAAAAGATACTTCCCAGCATTTGTGGTGTGGGTAATGTCAAGTCACCACGCAGTTCACTATGTGAGCAATCATCCATGGATCCACAAATGGCCATGAGCATGGAAGATAAAACGCACTGTAGATGCCAGCATAATGCCCTGGAGACCAGCTTTTACTTCTTGGGCTATGCCCTCAATTTCCCATGTGATTTTGGAAAAAAAGCTTGAAAAAAGCATAGTGTGTTTTGAGCACAGGCCTGGGCCTGCTCTCATGTCTGAAGTCTGTGTGCCAGTGCTCATGTTTGTCATTACATCTCCTTAGCCTACTGCAGCGAGGTCATGGAGGTAGAACTGGCCAGCCAACAGGTCCTAAAAGCACATCCCAGAATAGTTAATGAGATATTAACTAAAAGTTAATGTGGCCAGGTAGCTGCTATCACGGGAGTATGGTTGTACTCTACAAACTACAGACATCCCATGGCTGGTAGTAGGGGTACATGAAGTGAGCAGCAGGGAATATACCCCTGCTTGAGTCTGATCTCTGGCTGAACCCCTCCTGTCTCTACCCTCCTCTACTTTCCTCTTTAATTTCCTTTTTCTCTGTCATTTTTTACCACATAATACAAGCAAACTTTAGTCTCTCCCACCTTAAAAAACATCTGCACCTTTGATCTCAATCTCTTCTGTAAATGCTACTCCTGCTTCTCCTTTTTCATCTCTAAGCTCAGCAAATGTAAGATTTTTACACACTACCAGGATTTCCTCTGTGTGGAAAGAGGAATGTGAGAGAACCCATTCGGTCCAGTTTTCTGCTCACTCTAGCCCTGTGCAAATCTCAGCTGAATTTCGGATCCAGCCTGCAGTTTCCAAACTCTTTACCCTGTCAGGCATCTCTGACACACAGCCTGGGTTCCCTTTCCTCTCGTGGCCCTGCTCTTGCCCTGGAGTGTTTCTGCAGCATGACCATCAGCTCTCTGTGTGGGTCTTGCTGGAATCTGTCCTCGGCACATATATATCAAAGCTTTGCTGATTCTTTCGTGGTGGCATTTCTAAGACCAGACCTTTCTTATTCATCCACAGGACTAAAATGTTAATTCTAGCTTCTGCTATCACATGCGCAGAGTTGCATGCAACACAATTTAGCAACAATTGCACCTGTGGCTCTGTGTGCAGTTTTCACAAATATACATGATAAGTGGGTAAATAAAAATGTGGATAGTAGAAAAGTGCAAAAATACAAAATCCCACTGGGTTAGGCACAATAACTTTGCAGAATTTCTGCAATCTCCTTAGAAGGGCAGTGTCAAGGTGCTTTTTGCATGTTTTTTGAGTGCACCTCCATTGTTTGAATAATGGCCTTTATGGGTCTGTGAAGCACCTAGGTGAGTTACTTTAAGTGGTAAGTACATGAGAGATGAGAGAGGGAGCGATAACAGGGAGTAGTTTCTGTTAACAGCCCATGTGGATCTTGCTCATCAAGGAGACCCTGGGTGTGAGGAGGTTTGTGAGTTTGGTCTCACTAAGAATGACAGGATTGTTTCAGTTTTTTTTCTTACCAGCTTTTACATTCTTCTCAGGCTCCGCTTGCACAGCAAGTGGTCACTTAGCATTGCCACTTCTTTTTCTTTCCATCTTTCTGTAGTACAGAGCAAGCAAGGTTGCGTGGTTTCCTTCTTTATCAAGAACAGCAAAGCTGAAACAGTAATATTCCACATGCAGCTCCATTTATGGAAATGACCTTCTCAGGGCTGGAGTAAGGATTCTACCATTTCAGTTTAGAAGGAGTGCAGCATTTACACCAAGAGTTTGTTTTTTTTTATATGAGGGTCTTTAACAGATTAGGAGATATCACTGGTACTGGTTTAAGTTACATCCACTTGGGCCTGTTACCCCAGGCTTGCGTCATGTATGCACAGACATGTCAATGTGTCAGCTACCTAAAATACTAGATTATCTGCTCACAGGTGGAAGCAGTCATGTGCTACTGTTTCAGAAAGAAGTGCAAGTCAGCTCCATTCCCAGAGCTGATTAGGATGGGAGTGTTCCCATTCCTGTAAGTCTACCTGAAAAGCAAGATTTGTTAGGATAGAGGCAGTGCACGCTGACATATCTCCATGGCTTCCATGCAAGAACTGGCTTTTTTCTCCTATCTGATTGAAGTGTTGAACAAAGCTATGCAACAATGTCTGCATCTTTCCCTTTTCTGTTTCTTTCCTTTCTTGTCAGTCAGCTGGTCCTCCCACTATTTTGATTCTGATTTCCATCCTTTTGTTTTCCTCTTACTCTAGGTCCTAATTTCCCCAGACTTTCCAGGCATCTGAATCTCTTACTTTACCATAGAACTTCAGAATCAGCTTGGCTGAGGTTGAACCTCCTCAGAAGATGGACAAGTTGGGATCTGAATGGTATGAATTGAATAACTCATTTTCAATGGAGATGAGCCTGAACTGAGATTTGGGTCTGGGTCTGCATTTATGTTGGATCAAATCTGAACACCGTTTTGAAAAGATGGAAACATTGGATCCTGATCCAAAGTCCTAATCCCTGGATTTAAGTGCAGTAGTATCAGAAATTGTAGTTCCCCACAGCAGAGAAATATGAAACTCAGATTTACAGTTTTGGCTGTGGCCTATTTCACAGTTTTATCCTGGAAGGAATGTTTCACAGTTTGAATTTATATTCCTTTCTAATACATATTAATGCTTTACCTCTCCATCCTTCTGCCAGTGTTCTGCAAAGGTATCAGATCAGGTTTCAGCTTTCCGTAGGCTTGCTCTTTAAACATTGATACTAGGCGTGCCGCATTGTTATATAAGTCATTGTACTTGTCATGCTCACCGCACAAGTAATTGGATTGCATACTCAGTGTTGAGCTCCTTGGTACCACAGCTGCAGGTCTGATTTTTCATATGCCTCACTCCTGAACAGCCAGCACTAGATACGGATTTTTCTGTACGCATCTTCCAAGTGATTTAGGGTCTGATTTGATTCCCAAAGTCAAGGGAAAAAGCTCCTCTGATTTATGTAGGATCAGAATCACTGAATCACTGAATTACTGAATCATGGAATAGCTGAATTGGAAGGGACCTCTGGAGGTCATCTGGTCCAACCCCCCTGCTCAAGCAGGGACACCTAGAGCAGGTTGCCCAGGAGCATGTTCAAATGGCTTTTGAAGATCTCCAAGGATCAGAACCTAACTATAATTACAGTGGTCTCCTTAAAAGAGCTGCTCACTAAATGATTATCCAATTAGAATAAGGAGCAAATTATTTCTCTGTAAATGAACAAGTCAGACTTTGGGGAAAATATGGTGCCTAGAATGGGAAAACATGACAGAAGAGTGTGTAAAGCTTTTTCATGTCACAGATGTCTTTTGAAAACAATGTTTAATGGCAAATGTCTACCATGGAGCACATAGTTGGGTTACTAGTAGGAAGAAATGCCAGGCTGGGGGTCATGGCCTGTCTGTGGCGTGGGAGTCACTGCAGTGATCTCTGAGGGGAAAAGAAAGGAAATCAGATCCTGGAAGGGTTGGAAAGAGGGGAAAAATGAACAGCTGAAGCTAGAAGGATGTCCAGACATCCTTGAGCCTGAGCCCCACAATGTGAATAAAACTCAAATCCTAAATTTTGGACCTTATCCAGAAAAATCTCTGGGGAGCACCAGACACTGATGAAGAACATTGTAGCCTTGGTGCATGCATAGCAGCCTCTCCTGAAATCAAAATCCTGGAGCTCCTTAAATATATATATATATATTTTTTTCAAGATTGAAACTACACTATGGATTAATTAACCTTTCTGCTTTCCAGAAAGCTACCTGGAATTTAGCCACACTGTTCTCATTTGACATTTATCTACAGAAATGTGAGAATTATGAGGCTGCATTTTGTTTAAAAGTGCCAATTTATCATGGCACAGTTCAATTTAACAATCAAGAAACTCCTTGGAATGATTAAAGTCCTATTCTGTAAGGATTTCCTAATGTAAAACCTGACTAGCTTGACTTCATTTGAGTGTTAGCCGAAACTAAGCATGCTAGATTTCACCCTTGATTGAGCAGGGAAAACCAAGATATAGACAATATTATTTATAATGGAAGAACTTAGCCAGCCAGCACAGCTTTCTCAAAGGTTTTGTGAAAATTTATGTCTACTACCATGAAAATAGGTTGAAGAGAAATGATGGTGGATCTTTTTGCATAACTGGGATTATGATCAAGAAAACGAGAACACTTTCCACTCCCTTTGCCCACTAAGCGCTCTCTCATCAGGAGTACTCACCACAGACATCTGTGAAGCAGTCAGTTAAGGCACATTACACAAAGAGCTTTGGGTGGTCAGGTGCTGACAGAAATCACCAATTTTGGGAGAAGTGCTTATTAGGGAGGGTTAAAATTAGGAGGGAAGTGAAAGTGAAATTAACAGCACTGAGGGGTAGCAGCAAAAGATGATGAAGTAATATTTTTAAGTTGCCAAATATTTAGAACATACACAATAATAGTTCATCATGAAAGATTTCATTTTTTTCTATGGAAAATATCTATCTTTTCCTGGATGTAGGTGTCTTGCGCAGGATCTTCTCACAGCAGTGGCACTTTCAGTTACAAATGCCTTATGTGCTTTAAGACCAAAGCTGGCCCTGGTCCTCCCGGTACTATAAGCACAACTTTATGGAGAGGCCCTCCTGCTCAATTCGCCTCTGAAGCACACATAGCCTCTCTAAATGTCCCCCCAAGTCCTCATCAGCTGAACTACTGCAAGTATAATGTAGAGCTAAACCAAATGAGAAGTGTTTTTTGTGCATTTTCCTGCATCTCCCTCGCCTTGCCACTCTGGAAGGTTACTTCAGCTGCTTAGAACTCCTCTCATGCAGCTTACGGTTTCTTCCTGAAATCATGATATACATAGTCCTGCAATCACCTTCATGGTTTTGCTATTGATGTCTTTCCTCTGTTTCTAACAGTGCCTGGTAATGCTCGTGTTCTGGATATTTTTTGAGGGGGCATTTGAATTCCCCTTTATGGTGAACTTTTCATTAACATCACCAGTCAGCAAAGGGCTTCTTTCATGTGTGTACGTCCAACTTACCTACAGACATGAAAATTCCTCTCTGCAGTAGTTCTCCCTATATCCAAAAGCATTTGCTATTTAAGAGTTTTTGTTACTCATTTGTTGGGAAGTTCTGTTACCGTATGTGTAGCCATTGTGTAGTTCATATAACAGAGTTGCCTTGGCTCTGGTATTTGACTACACTAAGCTGCAGAGAGAGAGAGACTAGAAAAGAAGTTCCTGTGTGTGTTGTGCATGGGAGAATAGGCAGAATAAATGCTTGAAAGTGGCATATCCAATGGGTAAGCACAGCACTGAAATTGGGTGGCTTGAAAAGCTGCGTGGGTGGCTGTCTGCTACGCCTCCTTTGCAGGAGCAGGAGTGATCCAGCTGCGCAAATAGTTTGGCTGTTCAGAGTCTGGGGATTTTCTTCCTCAGCTTTGCCTCAGTTTTTGTATGTGTTCAAAACAAAGCAGTTATATAAGGATGTATTGCTTGAAAATGATGAAAATTCCGTAACAGTCCCTCCTTGCCATAAGAGCTTACAGCCCCAGTTTCACGTGTGTAGATATGAACTAAATGCCGATCTGCATGCACATGCAACCAAGACCTAAAGTCAGAGATTCAGGAATTTCATGGAAATTACTAGAGAATTTGGCCTGCTCATATGAATGTGTTATTCCACATCAAGTTGCAATGAACAAAATTTTGTTTACCTGCTAGCTTGTTCTCCTAATAAAGCTTATTTATATTCTTTGGTAGATTTTGATATAAATCAGAATATATATATGTAAATCCTATAACTGTGTTATAGTGTTTCATAACACATAACAGTGTTTCATACTGTGTGACAGTATGAAACTTTGACTGGAAGTGCAGGAATGTATAAGTTATTGACCATCTTGATGCCCCAGAGCCGAAGAATATAAACTGAATTAGAATATCTATGGAGAAATGGTCCTGATACTGAGAAGATTTCTAGTACATGTAAATACCAAATTTGTACATCCAGGTTCTCATGGATTAGTATTCAGAGAAGGATACAGGGGTTAGTTAAGACATTTAACAGTGATGGTTGAACTCCTACTAGTTGTGACATACAGTTAATTCTTCTTACATGATAAAAAGAAAATAGGGAGAACATAAGAGAAGCCTTCAGCCTTGGAGAAAGGCTGAAGGAAAAAAAACCAAACCCTACCAGTTGCAGTTCCTGAAATCTGTTGAGGTTAAAGACATTTAAAGAAGATCCCAGTGAAGCAAATGAAGATTATTACAGAAAAAGAAGAAAAGATCTGAAAAAGCAGGTGGTAGTACATAGATCTGAAACTGAATTGTCAGAACAGGATTAGCTTGAAGCCATCAAGATGAAAAAACCCTTAGGGCAATTAACTTTATGAGTTCACAGGTGTGATTGAGCCAGGTTTTACAGGGAGAGGTAGTGTCTCTTGAACGGTGTATGATATTGCAGTCTTGGGATGCAGTTGTAAAGGCAATAAAGTAGGAATGAGAGCAGGGGAAAGGGGGATGTAACATACCCTGTAAGAGTATGGTAACTGTGGCTGGGAAACAACAGCAAACAGCAAACAGGATCTTTTCTGGGAACCAAAGGGAGCTGAAGTCTGGGGATGCACTGAACTGGCAGTGAACCAACAGCTGAGGAAATGGTGGAAGAAGGAAGGGTTGAATTCATGGAAAATTAGTTTTCTTTCTCTGGGAAAGAGTTTGTTTTGATTTTGACAGTCTCATTTGAAGAGAAAGAGGAATTTGCCATCTGTGGAGACACCACTTCCAGAAAATCTTAACCTTTTCATGACCGACTGTGTAGAGCCCAGCTGCCTCATGCAATAACTATGTGGTGGCCCCAAAAGGTCTCGTTTTTCACTGCCATCAGTTTGAAACGTCAAGGTTCTTTACAAATTTATAATACAGTGTTCTTTCGTTCTTCTAACAGGACATTTAGAGGTATCATACCACTAGAAGTACAAACTCCTTTCTTGGTCAAAACTTACCTTCATAAATTTTATATGCTTGCACCCAAGAACATAATGCATGGTGTCACAGCTTTTCATTGTCAGTGAGAACTCATTGCTGGGATTGCTGGGTACCTAATCTTATTACTTCTTCATTGCACTTTGAAGTAAGAAAGCTTTTTATGTTTTTCTGTTCATCAGTATGTGGGGTACTCATATAATCTAGTGATGAAGGACATGAAGTACCTGGCTAGAGAGTATAGGTAGGTATTATTTGTGCCATGTTATCAGGTGTATGGTGCAGCAAACTGATAGTTAAACTTGAATTGCAGTAAATTGTGTTACGCTTGCAGAGGAAAATAAAAGCCAGCAAGAAGGGCTAATTCTAAAAATAAAGCAGAAGTTTTTTGTAAGGGTGGTCCAGAAAGAAACAGGCCAATAAAATTCGTGGATGTCTTTTTATAAAACACTAGAGGAATGTGTAACAAACATGAAGAATTCCATTTTTTTTTTTTTTTGTAAGGAAAGGAAGAACTTAGCTCAGGAAAAATGAAGATGTATCAATGAAGAAAAAACATATTTTTCAAAGATACCAGCTCTTGGAAGAATAGCTGAACTAATGATGAGGGAACTGATACAAGGTTTTGAAATGGAAATTTCCCTTTGGAAAATGCTGCTCCACTGGGTGCAAAACGTATGTCATGAATTTGAAAGCTGAAAACAACTGGCTTTTTTTAATGGGTACATTTCAAAGGAATTCAAAATTGAAATGGGAGATTCCATTTTGATATTCTCATCTTGTTTACTTTTGATCACCTCTATCACTTTTCCTGAATTTTCAGTGTTGGTATTCTTTGTCCAGTTAATTTTTTAAATTTGTGTGTGTATATATGTGCATGTGTGCATCAATGTGATAATCTTTTACTGGTATTAACATTTTTTTATTAATCTAAATACTTTGGATTTTTTTTTTCTGCAAAATGTATCAGCTACATTTTTCATCTCAAATTGGGTTGAAAACAGACTCTGGAGTGTTGGAATTTCCTGTGGCCTAAACAACATCTATTTCCTGAGGAGCTGTGCTGCCAGCTCATCATTTGGCTGGGTGACACCTCACCAACCTCTCCATTTCTGGTTGTTTTTTCTGGTTTTCTCAGGATTTTCTTAATTCTTTATGGCTACTTCCCCTTGAGAGTTACAACAATATGAAAGTCCTCATCACATGTTAACTGCTGCTCTCTCAACTGAAGTATGACAAGTGGCTATAAACTCACATGATCACAGAACAATTTGGGTTGGACCTCTGGAGATCATCTAGTCCAATGCCTCTGCTCCAAACAGGTCAGCTGGAGCAGGTTGCTCAGGCTGCGTCCTGTCAGGTGTTAAATATCTGCAAGGATGGAGACTCCACAGCTTCTCTGGTCAACTTCTTCCAGCGCTTGGTCACCCTCCTAGTGAAAATATTTTCCTTGAATCTAATTGAAATTTCCCATGTTCCACTTGGTGCCTGTTGCCTCTCGTCCCATCTCTTTGCACCCTCAAGAGAGCCTGGCTCTATCCCTTTCCATGACATAATTGCAGTAAGCACTTATCACATGATGCATCTGTTAGATATAGATGCATCTACTAGATGTGTTTATATATTTATATTTATATATTTATATTTATAATTTTATTATGCATTTATATTTTTATGCATGATTATATTTAGATGCATCTATTTTTACTAGACTAGCAGCATTTGTCTTGTAAATTACTGCATTGCAGCCTGCACAGTAGCTACGGTTCAGGGTTGTGCTGACAGGTGTGGAACGGCAGTTTATGAAATGCAATAATATGATCACAAACACTCGTCTGGTCATATCATCGCCCCTGCTGTTATCTCTTACAAGATGATCAAAGGTAAACCTTTACCCATGGTTCAAATCCATTGATTTTTACTCAGTATGGATGAAGGATTTCAGGTGATGCTGTGTGATTTGCAAACATGGTATATCTGCCCCTATCTAAATAGTACAGCATTTTAGTATTTGGAGTCATTGGGCTTTTGCAAGCAGCTACAAACTTAAGCAAAAAAAATATTTTGAAACAGTCAGTGGTTGTTACTGGGATTCTTCATATTTTTCATCTTGGTGGTTTGGTTTGGTAGTTCGAGAACAGTGCACATGAAAAAACCTGTATGCGCTGTAAGGATTCTCACAGGTTATTCCTGAGCCCATAAAAAGGAGCATTGTCAGAACCGGCTAATCTTCTGATTTGTTAGTTTATGAAGCACTGGAATTAGAAAAGGAGTGCGACAACTTTGTGCTGACCAGCAGAAGGCTTTGGCAGGCCTGGGAGGCCAGTGTGGAGCCCCGCAGAAGAGCGGTGGTGTGATGGCAACGCAGATAGGTGCCGGTGAAGAAGGCGCTGGGGCGGGCGGGAAGCGTTGTCCCCAGAGAGCTGAGTCAGCGCCCAGGAGCTAATTGTGCAAGAGGAATGGCACTTTTAAGGTGTTTACACTCCCTTATCACACCAGTCAGTGTAAATAATGCCTTTGTCAGCAATATGGCTGCAACCAAAAAGCTTTGCAAATGCAGCGTATGACTTGCCTGGACCTCCTATAATGAGGTAAATCATGCTCTTTGAGCCCGTGGAAATCCTGCAGAAAAGGACAGGAGAATTCTCATGATTCAGCCATGGCCAGGCAGTTGCTTCACCGTACTTCAAGTCATTTAGATCAGCATGTCTCCACTAGCTTCAGGGAACCTGTGCGGATTTAGATCTAGTTCAAAGTACCTGAGTGCTCTGTGATAAGGAGTGCTGTAGCTATGCAATACACACTTTTATATAGGCTATATATGTTATAATCACTTTTGTAGAGTGAAAAGCTTTTCTTACTGTATGACCATTCAAATTATATATATATATATATTTGCTTCATATAGTTCTTTAAGTTTCTGTTTCTGGCCAATAACAGCAACAGGTCATATCTTTAGCTTCTAGGAACAAACAGAGAAATACCAGTAGGAAAGGAGAGGTGGGGAGGAGATTTGTGATTTGCAGTGTTTTAACTTTTAAGATGAGAGGTTTTAAATTCCCACTCCATTTCCCCATAGGAATCTGGAGAAGAAAAGAGATGAGTTAGCAAGGTGAATATAAGTGCACCTAAGTTTACAGCATCAGAATTATATACAGAATTATATGTCAAAGTAATGCAATTAGATTCGCCAAATCAGTAAATTAGACTTCAGAAACTTAAGTTTGAATATCAAGTCACAGAGTCAGTGTGAGGTCATTGAAGTTACAAAGAGCTTTACATTTACTTTTTGTCATTATTTTGCATCTTTTTAAAATCTAATTGAAATAGCAATTGAAGATACTAAATTGCTTGTAACAGTAAAACTACCCCGTTCTATAAATCCATGATACAACCCCGTTCTGAATGCAGTATGCTGTTCTCAAAAAGGATATAGTAATATTATGCAAGGTATAGTGAAGGTCCACAAATATCACACAAAGATGAGGAATAGCTTTCATATCATGAGTACTTAAATAGACCAAGGTCCCTGAGCCTTGGGACAGAGACCTGAGGGAGAAAAAAATGGAAACGAATAAAGGCAATGGAAGGGAGAAGGTGTGTGGGGATGAATTGCTTACTGTTTCTTGCAGTACATGAATTAGGGGACATCAAATGAAATCAGCTGGGGGGAAGTTCAAGCAAATAAACAGAGATGATACTTCAAGCAACATGTTAAAACAGAATTCATTGGCACTGAGTACTGTGGATACTATAAGCTTCTATGATTTCAAAAAGTAATTAAATTAATTTAGGGAAGATGTTTAAGCATCAAGCACATTGAGAGCTCTGAAAGGATGGAGTAAGCCAAAACAATGCATAAGCAATTAAATATATTCAGTAGAGAACACTAACATCTTTTTCAATAGAATGTTTATTCTTTTTTTTCCCCTCTTTTCTTGTATCATCTTGCATTTTTAACTTTAGTTCCTCAGAGCTGGGACTATCCTGCACATCCGTTCAACACTTTTGAATTTATACTCTGTAAAGTGACAAGTATTTTTGTGGTGCTTTCTAAATAGTAAGTAATACTGATTAGTCTCCCCACTTGTGCCTGACTGGTGTGACCTGGCTGCTTTTCCTGAGGAAAATGCCTCAAGTAAAAATACCTTCAGCAGAATTAATAGGAGATCTGAAAGGGACTGTTACCACTGCTGTGCTTGTTATCCTTGCATGTCGTGCTGACATCCCAGTGCGCAGAGCTGACTTAAAGTGAGATGTGTTGCTGTGGCTTGTTCAAACAGATGAACCATTATGCCAAATGCAAATATCTTTGCAAATTTTGCTCTAATGAAAGTAGGAGGGTGGAGTTACAAACCTTATCACACAAATGTAACTTTCAACAGAAAAGTATCAGTTTTACACAAATTAAGCTTCCACCCATGCCACAGAAACGTTTACAATGCTGCCTGCAGACTCTGGCTGCTGAGGTGCCTGCGGTGGTTTGGGTGGAAGACTCGGCAGCATCTTTTGGGATGCGCTGGTACAGATAAGTAAAGCTGTAACACGACAAGCACACAAGCCCTCTCCTGTAGATCAGAAAGAGTAAGGAAATACTGTTTTAATGTCAGGAACCTCCAGCTGCCATAACTGCCATGAGCAAGCTGTGTCACAGGGGTCCAGGTGCATTTTTTGCAGCAGAAGAGGTCTTCACTGGTGTGTTTAGAGGATGCCTTCCAAAACAAGGGAGTTCAGGAATTAAAACCTGCTTGTGCTAGTGTTACCTCAACATACTGATGCTGTATCTAGCCTGTTAATACTTCAAAAGATAACAGAAATCCTCTCCCTGAGCAGACAAATCCCCTTATATTTTATTTTTAAGTGGCAGCTAATAACTCGTGGCTGTCAATAAAGAGAAGCATCACTGGGAGATGGTTTGTTGCATCCTTGAAAGTAAATAATTTGCAGAAATATTGGCTTTAGGCAGATAACTTTATAAATTGCTGTTGCTATTTTTTCAGTACAGTATATGGAAATCAACCATCATTCGTAATCTGTGATGGCATTACTGTTTGCATTACCTACATAAATCTCCCAGCATCTGTGTATTTCATAAGGGAACAAACATTTCTGTCTATTACATGAATGTGACTATTGTAATAAACTCATGTTATGACAGACTGTAATTACTTTAAGCAGTCTCCCCAAAGCCTACAGCCAGGGTGTTGCCCTCAGACAAGCGCATTTTGAGCAGCCCAGAGAGGATTAGCAGATTGGGCTGCAGGGTAACGTCTATTTTCTGTAGTTCCTGCCTTGCTGCCATGGCCGGAGACCAGCAGCAGAACACCCCAGGGCTAAGCACGCTGGGTTGTGCCCGCTGCCGGTGGAGAAGGCCATGGAGGAGCCGCCAGGCCCCGGGGCCAGCCTACAGGCCTGGGCAAGGTGCAACGCCCTTGGGCGGCTGCGGCACACGCCCGGCCCTGCCTCGGGCGGGCAGGACCAGTACTCCCCACAGCCTGGAGGACACCAAGCAGAAGCTGTGGAAGTCAAGTGTTTTTAAAATCTCTCTCTGGAGCATTGCCGAACTTGGCCGGGGGGCTCTCTGAACCACCAGTGCTGAAGCTCAGTGCGCAAAGATGCTTTGTGGAGGCTGCAAAAATCTGTGTGCGATAGCGCTTCAAAATTTGAGCAAATTGAAGAGAGAAGCTGCTTCAATCTCAGGTAAAACCTTAGAGGGGCTAATGTGGCATGCAAATGGTAAGCATAAAGGATAGCTGCATAATTAATGCCCGGCAGTGTAGTTTTATGGTAGCTAGATTTCAATTTGATAGCAATTTCTCCCCCCACTTCCAGACTATAAATTGGACCAGCAGTGCTCCTGCTCCTACCTGTTAGACTCCTGAAAAGCATCTGCCCCTGTGACACTGACTGAAAAAGCACCGGACAGAAAAGCAGTACAGTCCCACATAATTAAGTGAATTAAAAAGTGTTTAATTGATAGCTCTCAGAGAACAAGATTTTGCAGGCTTTGTTATACAAAGAAGCAATTTGCAATCATGAGAAGCATTTCTTTTGCCTTCAAATTCAATGAATCTCTGCCTAGTTCTTGGCCCTGTAGTTTTCTCTCTGGAAACTTCTCAGGCTGCGATTCCATGGTTATTAGTGCTGGATCTGTGCATGACTGGATCTCCCAGAAGTACACGTTTCGTTCAGATCGGGTGTGGCATGAGATCACATTTCTGCGTAATCACCCACAGCAAATTTCTGTTGCCTCTGTATGCTGGTGCAAAGCCGAGGGGAGTCAGGAAATGTGGTAATGGGTCAAGCATAAAGCCTGCAGGTAGCAGTCAGAGTTAAACCGCCAGAGATATTTTGTACAATCTGAAATGGCAAAGTGACTTCATACTAGATGGGTGCTTTGCGCAAGTGGCTCTGGTATTTTTGATCAGGAAGTTTCAAATCAAGATTCACATAGCTTTTACCATAGCAGCTGTAAGGGTAGAGGCTGTATTTCTTAGATCTCTGCTTTCAGGATCAGAGCAGATGCGTTGCCTGGTCCTGCCATGGCGATGCCGTAGGAGAGCAGGCCACCCGCCAGCCCAGCCCAGTGTGGGAACTACTGCAGCAGCAACGCAGCCACCGGATGCTGTGAGTGAAGCATCACAAAGAATGGAGAAAGAAGAAAATTTCCTCTTTGCTTCTTCTTATTGACTTCAGTTCGTTTTTGTTTAGTGGAACCCCATCTTCTAAATATAGTTTTGTCAGCTCCTTCCCCCATACCACTCCCAGCACAACAAAGAGGGAAAATAAAACAACCTCCCCCTGAGGCTGTTGATTCTCTAACAGCAGGAAAGAGGCCCTACATCTTATATCTGTTTCATGTAAATTACATTCTGCTGGTGTTTAGCCAAGTGACACACAAAAGACATGCCACTGACACAGGAACGGGAATGGGTCTAGCAGGAAGACAAGGGAAGAAGAAAGGGGAGGCATGATGAAGAAAAGTGTGCCCGTCCCTGGTGAAAGCTGGGGACTGGATTTTGTGGAACAGTTTGAGCAGGAGCTGTTTTAGCCCTTGGACTTGATTTTTTATTTGTTGTGAAGCAGCACTGTGACACCTTCTTGAAGGTGGCTGGGGAGGCACCCGGGGTTCAGAGCATCGTTGGGTCTTGAAGAAACCCTGCCACTGGCATGTGCAGGCAAGCCCAAGGAAAGCACCCTATGCAGACTACATAGCTGTATGGCACATACTGCCCACCCATAAAGAAGAAACACTTCTGAGGTTGCAGAAGGGCCTGGAACTTTGAGGTGTGTCAGCTAAAAAGCCCTGCTTCGAGGTGCTCCGTCTGGCGTGCAGGGGCTGGGAGGAGTGGCCTCACTCAGAGGGGTTGGGGGCGCGGGCAGGCAGCCGCCAGACCTGCTGCAGGCGTGGAGCTGCTTCAGCAGGGAGCTGGACTGAGCAGATCCACCCTCTTTTTCTCCTATCTACTTATTCCTCTTCATTATCCTAATGTACCACTTACTCTATTGGTATGCGCAATACCAGCTCCTCCTTTCCGCTTTTGCTCTAAGGTGGTTTTTAAGGTGTATCATCAAATTGCAGTTAAGAAAAAAAACAATTCCACCAAAAGAGGAAACTTTATAAAAGTGCCGAGGGGTGCTAAGTTTTTGAACTAAGAGGATAAAACATTGCTAAGGTATTTCTAGGGGGCTAGAGCAGAGGAACTATCTAAGCCAAGGTGACAGTGATATTGCTCAGATATGAGTCCTTAAGCAATAATTTATAGGAAATATGTATGAGATATAATGAACATTATTAAATATGTAACAAAATGAAGACTATCACAAGTTTTTTTTTTTTTTCTGAGAGGCATTTGACAGGAGGGTTCAGCCTTTGCAAGCATATTTGCTTTCTTTCGAGGTTATCTTGGATCTGCTAAATAAGGATTACTGAGAAGTTTTACTGTCGATGTACATGTATGAGAGACACTCTGGATATTGACATATATTTATGTGCCAATATATATATATACGCAAGACATCCATTATGTAGTTTCATTACGAAATTCGAATATTAATTGTACAATTCACTATGCAAATATGCAAAGACATTTATTCAATATACATGTGTACATACATAAGGAGAAGACATTTTTGATATTGCCAAAATGAACATTTCAGACAAAAAGGAATCATTTATTTTCTAAGACAGACCTAGCCACAATCAGTGATATTAAAGAATGCTCTGCCTGTTTAAAGCTGGCTTTTTTGAGGTCAGAAGAGACATAAAAAACATAACTGAAATTCTCTTGCAGCTGAAATATAATTAAATCCACAATTGCTACTAGCGTCACATCTTCTAAACAAAGTGAAATCTGTGTTCTGTCATCGCACACCAAAGTGGAACTGTAAAGAGAAGCAAATTTCTTCTGTTTCGAAGGAAAAGCTGAGTCATGTTTGTGTTCACTCAGGAACGGCCCAAGCTGGGAATGAGCTGAGGCAAATGCAAGCCAGAGAGGTTTCCTGCTGCTGAAGGTCTTCTCAAAGGCAGAGACATGAGTGTTGGAATGTGCACTTGAGCTGGGTTGAATATAGATGAGCTTCTAGACATTTGCTTTGCTGGTCTGACTGATGACACCATCAACACATCTCTCTAAGCAGAGACCATCCCTCAGGTGAGGATGCTGAAAGAAACATGCTCTCCAAACCTGCAGCAATTTCAGATGCTTAAGTCCCTCGTGGAGAATACTGCTGTGGAGGAGAAGAGGCACCAGATGCTTGGAGGATGGTTGGGGTGAGTGGCTGTTGATCCTCTGTGGGTGTGAGCTCTGCCTTGCCCCAAGCTGAGCAGAGCTAAGGGAGATGCTTGTAGGCGACATGGGGAAAAAGAGAGTAGAGATCCTCGATGTGAGGGAGGTTGGGGGATCACAGGCACCATGGGCTCCTGGTGGCACTGCGTGGCTCCACACCAGCTCCCCAGGCAGGCATCTGCATTTCCCTGTGAAAGACCACGGGGGTATGCTAAGACAGCGGCACGCCCTCAGCTTTACTGCAGTGCACAACATGCATAGAGGTTTTGTGCATTTTATTCATGAAAATCTCTTTGTTAGCATTCTCTCTCCCTCCAGTCTCTACAGGGGAACTGCTGGAGAAGACTTGGAGCAACACCTTAAAGTAAAATTTCTACCTCTTGGAGAGGCTAGCTATTTTGATATGTTTAAAGGAATCAAAACATTTCCCTGCTCGCTCCTCTAATTTAGGAAGTCCCAAAGATTTTAACTGTAGATACAACTGAGACTTTTATGTTTCCTTGGGGCTCTTGTAGTATGTTTGTATTGGATACCATACAAAAGGAAAGAGAGGTTTGGATCTGAATGTACAACCTTGGTTGAAATGGCAGGGACTTGAACTGACATTTCAGTAATTAATTATTAAAGATCTGTGGTTTTAACATTACAGATTTTTTAAATGGATTAAAATCCTGATGCTTTTGTTTTGCTGCGAAACTTGATTGGCAAACTGATAAATCATTCAGAAATACAAAGTTTCATAATGGGAACAAAGACTTCATATCAAAGAAGAATGAGTTAGAATAAAGACTGTTCACAGCACAATAAGACGTTGATTTACTGTGGTGTGATTTATTACCTGGATGTATTTAACGCCTGATATTAAACTCGCCTATTAGCAACACTGCAAACACGGACACAAAACCCTCTTTATTTTGCTTCCTGTAAGCCGTCAACTCCATTTTGATTGCCCACATTCATAAAAATTCTCAGCTCTGTACTTCAGCTACATGATCTGCAGGGCCTTCTTCCAGACAATAGCAGAAAGCTTTAACGTGCAGGGGCAGAGAAATGACGTGAGCGTAGCAGATGTTGTTGGGAAGACAAGGTGAATGTCCCATTACATTTTCCCACATCCTCATCTGTGTGCATCATGCACTGACAAGCTTTAAAAACCTCAGTGAACTCATTCAAATACATTTTTTCTCTTAATAGCACCCTGGCTGATAAAAAAAGCAATGCGGTGTTTGCAAACATTCAGATGTTTCTTTTGCTATTCCATTCAGACTTGCAATCTAAACAAAAAGGAAACAACTTATGTTTCACAGCAGGAGAACAGATTGTGGAAGTCACCAATTAGCCATGCCACTATACCCACAGTATCCATACTATACATCTGACTTTTAAGTTCCTTAGCTAAAATGCAGCATTTGAGGTGCTTATCTAAATTCAACATTTTGCTGCAGTCTCTTTAGGGTAGAAGGCAAACTGAGGAGAATTTCATTTTCTCCCAAGAGATACGACTATTATCACCCTCCCTAATTTATATCCCATCTTTCAGTCTCTTACTGCCTTAAGGAAAGTTTTAAAGAGGTGTGCATAGCCTTTTCCTCTTACACATCCAGCTCTCTGCTGCTTGTTGCTCCCAGTTTTCCTTTCTCCAGCGCTCTGGTTAATAGGCTTGTCAGCTCTGGTGGTTTCGTTGGGAGATTGGCTTTCTTTGGTGTATTTGTTACAACTGTGTATTCTGGACAGAAGTGATGAGGGCAAAACCTCATCTTTATTTTTCTAATGGAGGAAAAGTTTGCATATGAGCCCTAGGGACTCAAAAATCAGGTGGTGACTAGAAAGAACAAAAATGTCATTTTGCTTTGAAATCTTATGATTCTTTGAGGCCTGACTCATGACTCTCTTGTGTGCTGGGATTTGGCAGTGATGTTATCATTTGTTTTTCTTCCTTCCTATTCTCTATACTGTACTGTGTTCCACAGAGAAGTATTTCTAGGAAAGAGCTTTTACCTCTCCACTTTCTCTTTGTCCGAGTAGCTTTCCTGCCTCTTCTGAAATACCCCTGTCTTTGGTTATTACAGTGGTGATTATAAAGGTCATAGGATATGACCGCAAGGGCAAATGGGCTAGACAGGCGTTACATACAGAGTCTCGGGGCCTGTCTGCTCTACACGTAAGTAAGTGTGCCCTTGAGTGCACCATAATGCATGGGGTGTGCATGGAGTTCACCCACGTGAGTACCAGCTGGGCTGCCTCACAACCAGCCCTGAAGGTGCTTCTGCAAGCGAGTAAAATGGAGGGGAAGTGAGTCTGGCCCGGAGCCTTGTCTTTGTGATGCTGCCACACCACAGTGTAGATGCAGTCTAGAGATTAAGGGCTAGATTAACGTTTAGGCTGGCATCTGGCTAGCCTGATGTTTGCGTGATACTAGGATCACCAGAACCCTCTGAGCAAGGTCTGCTTAGCCTGGGAGGCACCAGATGTCCTTGCTGTTGACGATGACAAAAGTTGAGGCCATAATGCACCTACATTTTTGCAGTGGGAGTGCACACAATCTTCCCTCCCCGCCAGTGCCTCTGAGCTGCTGCCTGCTTCCTGCAGGCATTCACAGCTCCAAGTCTCTCCACCTTACCTGAAATGTGCGATCTGTTAGAGCACAACTTCTTCGTTGCACCTGTCTTGAAGCGTAAGAAGCAAGTGTCCGGGCTTCTGCATGCTCTAAAACCTAGTGATTATTGCATGGAGGTGGTAGAAATTCAGGTCCTGATCCTTCTTTTGCTGTGTCTAAACTCTGTTGTCCTGTAGAAAGTGCCCAACTCAATAGACTGGAGGATATTCTGTAGTGGGTCTCTGCTGTTTCAGTTTGTGAAAGTACTTTACTGTTTACTGGAGGAGCATTCATCGCAGCTCATTATGCTAACACCAGGACATGAGAGCATGTTTTTTCTCTCTGACCAAAGGAGTATTTAAAAATAACATCCAAACTACTACATTTGACACTGAACCCAGGTGGCAGATGGCTTATGTTTAGAGTACTCGCTAAGGGATGGAATACCTGAGTTTAAATCCCTGCTCTAAATCAGGCAGAAGAGGAGGCATCCAAACCTGAATCTTCTACCTCCCAGGTGAGTTCCCTTGCCCCTGGGCTACTGGGCGGCATCCCTGCTGCCTCCTCCTCTTTCTGCTGACCTGGATTAGCTTGCTCATGATTGGAGAAAGGCATCTCCCTGCAGCCTGGACTCAGGCATTGGCTCTTCAGGAGAAGCCTGCTTTAGGAGAATCCTGGCTTACTACTTCTCTCTTGGCATTTCCTAGCTCATGTTCAGCTTCTTAGCACCCCTGTTGCATGAACGTCTCATTCCCCTCATGGGACAAATGAAGAGCTTGGGGAGTGTGATAGGCAGTGCGGACCTATATGCCAAAGGATAAGAATGAAATCTTTTACATATTTATTTTACATATTTATTTAGTGATTTGCCTTAACCACACAGGATGTCTCTGAAAGTGGAGGGAACTGCCAGAAGTTCTCACAGGTCCCACACTCATGTCTGAACCAGGACCATCTGTCTCTCTTTTCTCTCGAGATCCATTTGTATCAAAGATGATGCTTCTTTTTTTTTTTTTTTTTTTTTCCTTGTGCTGATATATGCAGATCTGCATGCCTGGATTGTGACTGTGTTACAATTTGGCTTTATAAACCTATGGGCAGGGTTTGTGTCTTCCTTTGTGTTCCATATTTATGGTGATATCAACATAACCTGATTTCAACAGGACCTGACGGACTCTTCTGGGACATGTTGAAGTTCTTGCAGTATAGGGCCTTGGATAATAAGTATATGTGGCCACTTAGTCACTTGAAGTTGGCAGATTACCAGGGCCTGTCCTGTAATCTCTTAATCATTCCACATTTATTTGTCAGAAGCAGAGATACTGCTGAAGTGTGAATATTGCTCCGCACAATATCATAAAGATGAGTTTTTTCATGAAACTTCAGCATTTCTGCTCCTGAAGACAATCCTTCACAAATGAAAGGGCTACATTTCAATCCCAAGATTTCTACCATGGCAGAGAAACCTAATGAGATGGGAGATAAGGTGTATGGGGTAGGGCAGCTTACCGTCTCTCAGGGAGAGAAGGATTAACGTCCCAGTGCCAAAAGCAATGATTTATTAAGTGAGCCGTAGCTGCAGGGTCTGTGAATGGTGCTCATCCTCCTCATATTCATCATTCATTTTTAAATCCTGTTTGTGAAAGACATCTCAGGCAAAAGGAACTTACTATGAAAGGCACCTAACTTTTGGTGGTATGTAGAACAGGGAAGAGGGAAAACTCCCCATGGCTTCCTCCTTAAGCATCAGTTGTGAACTCCACCAGTTAAGGAGAACCTAAGAGCGGTGTTCTGGAGGGCGGCTTTGTGCTCTGAACACTGACAAAAATTAGAGTGGAAAGATTGGTTCACGTAGATTTACTTTCTCAGGAAGCAACAGATGATGAGTGCAGATGCCTGCTGATATGAAAAATCCCTTTATTTTGCTGTTGTGATAACTGGGATTCAAAACACACATTGACTGGCTGAAGAGCAAAAGGCAGAACACAATTTGCCACAGGAAAGCCCATAGGGCTGACAGGGTGAAAAATTAAAGCAGATTTTGCAACTGGGAGTGGGATATACTTGCAAGTTTTCTCACAAGTTTGAAATGGGAATGATGAGTGTCATTTTTAATCTCAGTTACCAAAATGTCATGCTGGCTACTAAACTTTCTTTCAAAACTAACCAGCATTTTGGTAGAAAAAAAAATGACAAAAAGAATTTATCTTCTCTTTACTGCTACACTACATACAGAAATATCAGTTGTACTTTTTCAGTAGCAGTATTCAATTTGTCAGTTTGTGATATTTTGGGAATGTTAGTCCACTGCCTATACTGGCAGATGATGTAAGTGGAAAGAGGGGTGTTGGCATTTGGCTTTGGATGTGACACAGGTACTGACAAACATAAATTGTATTCAAGTATATGGAGACAGCGAAAAAATGCCAACGCCTTACTGACTCAAAAATAGCGTAGGCAGGCAAAAAGTGAGAATCTCCTGGAATTTATTGTGATTGGATTGTCCAGCAAAATATATAGGATTTGGGCTGCGTGTAATAAATGGAACTTTTTGATATGCATCTTAACACCAAATAGTGGCTGTTCTGAATTGCATGCAATTAATCAACAAGTTCTTTCAGTCGCATGAAGAGCAAGAAGCATCCTGGTTATGCTGTTGTTCCCTCATGGAGCTCTTCAGAGGAGGAAGTTAAAATGCGTTTGTTCCCCACGTAGAGGAGGCTGAGCTGGGCTAAGGGCTGGGCTGCTGCAGCCTGGGGACGGCAGCGGCAGGAGAAAGGGAGGAGCAGGGACAGCAAGCCCCGGGGGAGGACTGAGAGCAGGGCGGCTGCTCCCGGGGGAGCAGCAGGAGGAGGCCGGGAAGTGCGAGGGCAGTGACTCCCGCGGCAGGGTGGCTCCCGCCAGCCCGAGCCAGCAACCTCAATGCCGTGCTCCACCCTGGCCCTTCCCGCAGTGGCAGCAGAAGGCGGCATTTAGGCTGGCTTTCCAGGCAGGCAGGAGGACTACAGCTGCTGCACACACCCCACGGCCCGCTGGCTATGCCAGGGGTCAGCCCCGAAAGCTGCCAGTAGCGCGGAGCAGACAGCGGGGTTCAATGACCATTTTATTTGGAAAGAAGTCAAGAGTGGCATTCGTGTCTCCAGATTGGGGTGAAACAACTTCCCTTCCTTTAGAAACTTAACAAGAAGTCAAACATTAAAATCAGACCGTCCAGATAACTTGCATCCTAATGTTTTAGTGGAGTCATCCGGAGAGTGCCTGAGCCACTTCTGCTGAAGTTCAGTAACTCCTGAAACTCTGTTGAAGAGCTGGGAATCCAGGGTAACTTGAGGCAGATGCAGTAATGCCTTTTGTGAATCCTGGGCAGAGGAGTGAACAGCTGATGCAGGACTAGATTAAAGAAAAATGAAAGGAGAAAAATATCGTTGATACCAGTCAACATTACTGTATGTGAAAGCTATAAGTAAAACATATTTTCCACCTTTTTTGATAAGATGGCAAGTTAGTTTGATAAGGACAATGGAAATGACAAAAAGCATTTGACCCAACATCACAAGACTGGAATTGAGAAAGCCAAACAATATAAAATTAGCATGGCACGTGTTACATTGATTGAAAGGTGGCCAACTGGCAGGTCTTGGAATACAAATGGAGAATCATCACAGAATCACTTGGTTGGAAGGCACCTCTGCAGATCATGTAGTCCAGCCCCTTGCTCAGAGCCGTGGCCACTTCAGAGATGGATCAAGTTGCTTAGGGTCTTGTCCAGTTGATTTTGGGATACCTCCACAGGTGGAGGTTGCACAATATCTTTTTGGGTGTGCAAGTTCCTCTTCCTTAAAAGGTTTGTTTTAGCAAAGTTCTTTGAGAAATATTTTTTCAGTTATTTTTCCAAATATACTGGAGAAAGCACATAATGAGGGTAAGTGAAGTTTGCAGAGGACATTAATGCTGAAGAATCTAGCAAATGTCAAAGGGGAACATCACTATTATAATTCAAGTGACCTTGGATTGCTTGTTTTAATGTGGTCTAATATAAAGCCATTGGAGCGAGAACAAAAATCTTAGGTCATACAGATGGAATTGACAAATCTGTGCTGGGGAAGAGTGATGTTCAGAGGGACATGGTAAGCATGATGAATAATTGTCTGGGCATGAGTTGCTAGTGTGGGTCACTGAAAAATAAACTTCTGTGACCCTTGAAGTTAAAAATATGGGGAAATTGGTTAGAGAAGCTTACAGAGGCTATGTCTTTACTAACCATTAAAGTGGGCCAGGTTCAGTTCTCTACCTGTGGGGGACAGCACAGCTTGCTTCCCTATGCCTAGACTCCCCCAAACACAGTGGTCTCATCCATACTGTTTGTTTAAGCAGTCTTGTCCCATGCTATCCCTTAAACCATGCTCAGGCATAGTCTGGCAGAAGTCCTGTTCACATATTCCCAGAATGTGCTATGGAACTAACCATTACATAGTGTGAGCAAATGTGTGCCCATACTTGCACCTGTGTTTAGTTTTCTCATGCAGACACTGCTGTTGGTTTTGTGTTTAGCGCTGGTTTAGCAATTACTGGCGCTCAGTATCCAGTCTGAGTATTCACAGGGCAAGAAGAATATTATCATGTTAGCAAGGGTGCAAAGGAAGTCCTGAAGAATGCCAAAATGTGCCTCATCATGTTCATACTTTACTGACGAGAAGGTAAAAGAGGGACCTGGCTGTAGCCTGTGAACAGTACTATTGGGAGTATTCTTCTGTAATAAATTCTTCAGTGTAGCAGAAAGGTAGAAAGACACAAAGACTAGAAGTTAAATCAAAACAAGCTTTGACAAGAAGGAAGCTCCCAGTTTCATAGTTTTGGTCTTAAGAGTGGGTGTTTTCCTAGCAGACTTTCTGTAGTTTAAGGGATTCATGCAAGTCCAATGGCCTGTGCTATGTAGGAGGGCAGGTTAGATGATCACAACAGATTCATAATCTTTGAATCTTACGATTAATTCATGAGATTTTGAGATACAAATGAGAGTTTGGCACTTGGATTCTGTTTTTCTGCCAAATAGGAGGACTGATAGAGCTTCAAGGCTTCACCTTTCATCACCACCTTATATGACTGGGATTGTTCCCAGCACAGTATAGAAAGATGTAGTTAACACTTTTGCCTTTCATATGTTGTTATTGATAAATTTACCATTCTCACCTCATTACATGTTATAGAGGAATTGTAGAATCTATTCGTTATAGAAGATTTTTCTTCTTCATAACATGTTTTGGAAACCTGTTGTCTTTATTTTTTCATTTGGTCATTGTGCTTTCATTTCTTTATCAGTCCCTATCTTCTGGTTGGTAACAAATATTATCACCTTCCTTTCTCCTTCAGAGGAGTTTATTTAATACTGCCCTTCCTAAGGGAAGGGATGGTTGCTCTTGGCATTTTGGAACTGTGGCTCACTGAGCATCTACTACAGTTTCTCAGGAATTCACAGTTATCATTCATGTATTTTTGTTTAAATTCTTTATCTGAATATATTATGGGCTTGGACTTCATTGTCTTGAAATGTAATGCGTGGCATACAATCCCTTGTGCCAAAAATATAGTTCTATTATCAAACTCTCTTCAGTCAAGTTCTAGTAGAGTTGTACCTTATATTGGATGCATTTCATTTTCAAATTAGGAAATGATTATGTATACTTCTGCATTTTTTAGTGGCAACAGAAGATGTCCATCATGTTTCGTTCAGATTGTAGTTCTGCGTGATACAGTTTTCTGGTCTGGTATGACAAATAGCTGATTATGGATCTAGACACCTAGCTTATTGTTTTGATTTGATAGTCTGCAAAACAGACCACCTGCTCACTCATCTTGAACTTCTTATTTGACAATGTTAATTCATAAGCTTTCAAGATAATTTTCTTTACTGACAGCAACTCAGAGATTGGTTGTAGGGGGTACACCTTCAACAGATCTGCAAAGAGAACATCTTGCTTGCAAAGAGGCTGCGGTGGCTGGGTTGAACACACAAACCAAATGAGCAGGTCTTTGCCAGGCTTTTGAGCTGTGAGTGATTTCCGAGCTGCACACATGCAATGATGGATCTTACATGACATGCAACACCATCTCCCCTGTTACCTGTGCCTACGCAGATCCAAGCCAGTCACTTTAACATCCTCATCATGCTGGGCTCTGTAAGATAGTCATGTTGCTCACAGTTGTGTAACTCCAGTCCCTCTCATCCAGCTCTTGAAGTTGATGATTAGGCAATTATATTTTTCATCTTTTTGTGTCCTTCGGATTCATGACTAATTTTTTTCTCAACATCTTGATTTTGATGGGTGTTCTTTGAGTCTCCCTTTTCACTCATTCCATTTTTATTAGTTTACCACCTTCCTGGTTCATTCAGTGAACTTGTCTCCTAAAAATGTGAGTTTTTCTGCAAGTGTGGAGGCCAGCAGAACACCCAGCCCTTTCTACCTCTGTTTCACAATTTCAAGCCCATGTGTTATTTGCCTCTGCAACAATTAGGGAACTGTTTGCCATCTATTCTCCTTTGAGTGTGAGACATAAAGGATTTCTGAAAATGTAGCCTCCTCTGATTTATCTGTCTTTTGTACAACCTCCTGAATTAACAGCAGGTCAGTCCCTTTAGGATGGGGTAATGAGAATTGCTGGTAATTACTGCTTTCAAGTATAAACAATCATGCCCATGTGCTGAAGGGACCTAACTAATGCCAGCCAATTAAAAGCAATGAGAGGAAGATCATAGTTCCTTGGCTGGTGCAAATACTGGTAGCCAGTAAACACAACTCTTTGCCTGGAAGAAATGATCTGACTAACTCTGCTTTTCCTGATGTTACATGACCTCTTTTGAACCCTTTCAGATCTTCAAAGGAGTCTCAGTCCATGCTTTGAGAAATATTACCAAAGAATGATGAACTTCGCAGGAGACTTGTCGTTAGTAGGAGAAAACAAATCAAAGATGTAGCTCAGCCCTTGTTAAGGGAATGATATTTCTGAAGTCTGTGTGGATTGTAAATCATCAAAAGTCTCCCTGCAACAGACCCACTTGCTTCTTCACACAGAGAAATGACAATAATGTCCCATATATGCTGATAGAGCAGCCTCCTTTCCTGGAACAGTACTAAAAATCATCTGCACTGCACTAATGAAGTCCAAATCTGCTTCCTATTAAAGTTGATGGCAGCTCTTCTATTAGGTTGAGCTATGAGGCAGCTTATAGTTTTTGAAGCACTCGGATCCCACAGAAGAAGGTACTCTTTATAGGCTAAACTTTCTGCATGAAAAGCACATGAAACAGTGGAAAAGGCTTTCCTTAGTCGTGCTGGAGAAAAAGAAATGTGGGGCAAACCCTAGGCTGGTCTACCCTGTTGGTGGCACTAACAGTTTCTGAGGATGCTGTACTTAAAAGAGAAATTCTAGAGTGATGCTGCACATGACCATTTTCAACAAAGCTTTTCAGATGAGTCCTGCACCACTGTAATCAATGGGACATTCACTGGACAGGACAGAGCTTTAGTGGTTTGCTGGCTGCAATTCACAGTTGACATTTTCTGGGGCCACCTGAGGTCAGTGTGGTAACTAAGGAGAAAGAGTACCAAACTTCAGCTACCTAAATAGAAAATAACTCCATTTTACTTCAAAACTTTTTCACAGTGAAAATTTAGAGAAATCGTGCCCTTAGTGTAAATGAAGTTTTTGCTCAACATAGTCATTCCTGAACTGTTGCTAGGTGTGGTTTCAAAACAGTTCTAAGCCTACCAATATATCCTCTAAAATGACAATAAAACACGACTCTTCAAGGAATTAGAAATGCGTTTCAACAATGACCCTTCTGCTGGCATAGCTTTGTTGGTGTGTTATGTTTTTTATTAGTACTGTACACAGATACAAGGCAAATACCCTCTTTATATAAAAATACCATTTCCTATCAGAAAAGCCATTTAATAAAAAACATATCAAAACTCTCCACCACATACTGTCAATCCTTAGTGATTTATAAAATGTCCATCATCTACTATGTGCAAGCTTACAAGCCACAGCCTGTATGCATGTGCTTCGCAACAAGTTATTCCACTGAACTGGTGAGGCTATTTACAGTTAGGAATTGCAAATCATCTGTGGACAGAGTCCTACATGATATATTCTCATTAATTCAGCTATGTAAATCTAGAACTTTTATGCTACTCAAACAGAGGAGAAACTGTAATATACGGCCCAGATAATAAGTCCAAAGAGGGAATTTTAGAAATTAATAGTTTGCTTTTTTGAAACCAACAAGTGAATATTTTATAGCAAAGTTGTTAGGCAAATAATTTTGTATTTAACACTTGTTAACACTACTTGTAGGCATTTAAAACATTAGCAAAGTGCAAAGAATGCAATGTAACTATATTTTCAGTAGTTTATTTTTGTTCAATTGATAACAAACATTTACTACCAGAAAGTTTTGATTTGATCTAATTAATTAATCTTAGAGAAGTGCATGGATGCAGGTCAGAGAGCATTTCAGCACATATTATTCTGTAAGGTGATACCAACTGCTATGTGCTTTCTGGATCACAGCTTCATAATTTGAGGTCATCAAGGAAAACAGAGTAAGATAAGATCAGATGGAGGCTTTCCTATACATGGAATACCAAAAATCAAGAAAGAACTATTTAAAAATAAACTTAGAATTGGCTTGCAGCACAGTAGGCAAATCCCACATTTCCATGGAGCAGGAAGTGATTAATATTCTCTCCTTGCAGGCGGGGATGCAATTTGCCACCCTCCCCGCTATACCTTCCAGTGCAACCCAGATAGGAAGGAAGGGAGGGTATTTGGATGGGTGAAATAAAGAAGAGAGAAATCAGGGCCAGATCTGTGCTGTTGCTGTGGAGGGATAATGGTTTGAGGGCAGAAATGGCCTAAGGGATGGCCCCAGGTTATGATCAGAGTTGTTGAAAAGAAACATGAAGGGCGTACTTAGTCTTTTTATTTTTCTGGCAACAGATGGAGGAGTTTTAACATCATCTTCATTTATCCTTGAGGCTGTTGATTTTGACCATATCTGTGTAATTTAACAGGTGTGCCCATCGCTCTTGTGAATTGTTTTAAGTCTTCTTTTCTTGTACAATCAATTTATTCCAAAATGTTTTTTTTTTGTTTTTTTTTTTAATCTTGTTCTTGTTACTTGCGATTTCCCCAGGGGTGGTGGAGTGTGTGTGTTGTGTGTTTTGCTTTGGATTCTCAGTGTACTTTTTGTGAATTCAAACTGAAATAAAATATATATTTTTATTCCTTGTACAGCTTAGATGTAAAAAATGATGGCATGCTTAGGATGTCTCAAGGAAATTCTTGGACATTTTGGATGTCATGCTAGTTTCTTGACTGTAACTCAGATGAAGAGTACATCACTGAAGGGACACGTCTCACAGGCGTCATCTGTGGCAATCTCCAGAGAAGAGCTCTTCCCTTGTTATCTAGTTTTTCCTGTCTTGAGGTGGTTTCACAATGAACATTTAATATGAACAAAAGCGATGTAATCAGGTGAATTGGGCTGTACCAGGTCTAGGATTACAAGAATGTAATTGCATGGTTACATGGCAGCGTGCACATGTGGCCAGCTCCATCACTCCTGTTTCCAACGGGGCTGGTTCCGGGGATGGGCGCAGGACTGCTATCGGTGGCCGTGGAGGAAGGAGGAGAGAGGCTGTCAGGGCTGTGCTCAGGGTGAGGAGGAGCATATGGGTGCAGATGAGGGTGCAGCAAAATGTCCAGACACCTGAACTGAAGTTCCCAGTCCCGTGCCTCCAAAGCTGTCTGAAGGTTTCTTTATTCTGGACTTGGCAGCTGGTTTGGAGCCAGCTGGACAGGAGGAGAGATTTTGGGCACCATTTCAGTTCAGCCATTTTACTCCCACACTTGTGATAGTATGGTATTTATACATCTCAAAATTGCTTTCCACCAGCCTCATGTCCCATGCATGGTTTTCCCAGCAACATTTGACTCTGTGGCCATTAATTTTGTCTAGGTAAGGAAAAGCATGAGTAGGAACCCTTAAAATAGATTCTTTTTTTTTTTTTTTTTTTTTTTTTTTTNTTTTTTTTTTTTGCTATGAAAATGTTTAAAACAAGTTTACGGTATGTTTTCAGACATCGTCAACTGCTTGTACTCTGTTATGTTCCTCTGAGATTGGCTTTAGGTTTTACCCTCTCTGTCTGGAGTTCCTTGTTGTTTTTACTACTCTCTGGCGACAGCAATATCTTAGCACCAAAGAGAGAGGAACTTTGTAAAAAGTCAGCGACAGCCTGCAAACCCCAAGTTAGGTGGTGGAACAAGTTTTGTCTATGGTCACAGTATGTGAATTCCCTTTGATTTAACCACTCTTGTTGGTGATTAGAGTATGTCTTCTGGAGATGTGCATTCACACCTGTCCCTTTTGTTGGACTATTCAATGTAATTTTTTACTTTTTAGAGATGTATATTGAGCACATAGTGTATCCAGCAAAACAACATGAATAAAATTGAAAGAAGCACTCAATAACAAAACAATTATAAAGTAAATTGGATGAGAAACCATATTAGCCAACTTTCTGGGAGCAGATTTGACCTACTTTTAGGGGTGCTTCAACTTGGACACTTCTTTTCTACTTACTGAACTTCTTTATCATATTTGCACTCTGTGTGCATTCATAGCCATGCCCTGGGGTGTTTGCAGAGCTGATGTTTTAGACATGTAAATGTGACCAATCACACACCCACCCATGGCTGGCAACCCATCTCCACAGCCTACACCGAGGGATGATCTAATCCCGGGAGGTATCTCTGGCCCGGAGGAAAGGAGGGAGGGAAGGGTGGTTTCTCCAGTGGGCGAGCCACGCTCACCAGCCCTTAGTTTAGGACTTGCTCATCTACTGAAGCAGCTGAAGATAGCATTGAGAGAAGTGTAGCTGTGTCTGGTTTGCGAAATGCCTCCTGTACCATTCCTGCCTGCTTTGGCAACACGCAGTGAATATGACTCCTCCATCTGACACTGCTCTTTCTTGTTTTCCATGAGATCTGTTCCTTTTACAAAAATTGATTCAGGTTTATGGAAGGACCGGCATAGAAGCTGAAATTTTATCTTTGCCAAAGACGGATTTTTTTGTGATGCTCTGCTAATTTGTTCACTGCTGATCTGGAATGACTGCCTGAAAGGGGAACAGGTAATTCACTCCAGCAGGCACTTACCCCACGGTATGAATTGCCTTCAGCGTCACCAGCTGCTGCCAGCTGTGGCATGGTAGTGTCTGTGGTAGGAAAACTTTGCCAAGAGGTGACCAAGCACATTGTATGTGCGAATCAGGAATAGCTCTGTGGAAGTCAGCAAAGTTTTATATATATATATATATATTTATATTTATATATATATATATAAAAGTAAATGGAATCAAAATCAGGTTTGTTGAGTCATGTATCCTTGTCCCCTCTCCCCCCAAATTATCATCAGAACTAATAAAGAAGAAACATCATTTCTGGTCCAGTTTCTTGTTTTCAGATGTGACTAATATAAATGAAGAAATGTGGAAGAATCTGGAAGAGGGCACTCATGAGAAAACCAGCCTCTGGGAAAAAGTCCTTCCTCATCTCCATCATTGATTGGTTGTCTTGTGTTGTAAGGTGAGTATATAACCTTCCAGTCTCTTAAAAAAGCCCTTATCTAATGCAATTCTGGATCCCTCGTTGTTCAAGACAGGTTCAAGTCCTAAAAATCCTGCCCAGCTTTTGCCCTCATTGATCATCATAACATAAGTTGCACTGCAGTAGGCAAACAAATACCACTGGCTGTTTGTTTATGTGTTTATGGACTGATGTTGTGGTGTCATGTGCGATACCCCTTAGGCAATTGCATTGCTCCAGGAGCATGCTGATAGGTGAAGTGAGCTTTGCTCCCCTGGCCACGTCCCTCACTTTCTCAGTTCCCCCTTCACGCACACTTCCTTTCCAGTTAATTCCCTGCCAGGGCTTGTGCTCACCCAGGGCTGCCAGGAGGCACCGGCGCTGGGCAGGGAGCTGGCCCTGGGGATTTGGGAGGGGAAGGCTTGGGTGCAGCTGCCCCGGGCTCTGCCCTGGGTGCCGCGCTGAACCTGCCCGGGCTGGGCTGCACCCAGCTGCTGGCGGCTGTGCTCGGCCCTGGGGCGCACGGTGCCTCCGGCTGCCCCGACGGAACACCGAAACACTGCCGCCTCCTCGGCAGGCAGCGCCTGCCTCCCTTGCTGCGACACAGCCAAGAAAAGGGCTTCCTGGGTTATTTGCCTCTCTTGTGTCCTTTATGGATGCTGCAGCACTGAGCCAGACCTCATTTATAGGTAACTTGCTGCACTTGTCCCTTAAAATTATTAAGACACACAAGTGTCTATAAAATGGCTTAACATTCAGCATATAATTAGCATTGCATGGACTCCTCATCTGGTTGTTGACAGGCTAGTGCAAACAAGCACAACCTTCCGAATAATGGCACCAGGCACGGGTTCTGTAAGAAAAAGCGAGTGTTTGTCTGCCGGAGGCGAAGCGGACAGAAGCAAGCCCTTGTTGTTGACATCACTGTTAACACAGAGCCCCCACACATCTGGGTGCGCCTGGGGATGCCCTTGCAGACGTGCCGTGCAGGCAGAGCCTCAGGGTTTCACACTGGTCCAGGGTTTTGGGCCACTGGGCAGCCCTACAGTGTCACTGCATGGTAGATCTCTGACTGAGCTGCCACAAAACTGGAAATGCAGAATGTTTGTACAATGTGTAGAAGAAGGCCTCCTTGGAGATCTTCAAAAGCTGCCTGGACATGGTCCTGGACAACCTGCTCTGGGTGTCCCTGCTTGAGCAGGGGTTGGACCAGATGGCCTCCAGAGGTCCCTGCCAACCTCAGCCATTCTGTGATTCTGCAATTCTGCGATTCTGTGATTCTGTGTGCATAGATTAGGTACCCAGCGTGTGCACAGCCACCCTAAAAGTCCTGGGAATTTCAGACAGTGTTGTTCTGCCCATGTGAATTAGTAGTATGGTCCATCTGAAGCATCCAGAATTCTGGATTTGCCATGCTCACATTATTCAATGGAGTCATGCATGCAGTCAGCCAGACGTGTTCCCAAGCTCTCAGATTTACTGAACATCCACAGATCTTTTGTGCAGAGTATATGCAGTCAGTCTGGATGATTCCTGAAATGTGGAGTTTATAACACACGGTCTGTGGAACTCATTCACACATACTTCCATCTGGGAAATCCCAGAGAAAGAGTTATGGCAGCCTGACTGTTAAATTAATTTAATTTTCTATCCTTAAGGGCATCTCAACTTGCCAGCAGTCATGGTTTTATCCTCTGAGAAGAAATTCTGAAGTTATACTTGGATAACCCTTATTATTTGGCAATTTAAAGTTTGCATCCTCTTGTGACCTGTCTCCAGAGCAACTCTATGAGCCTGCTCTCAGGGCTCAGGAGTACCACCAAGCACCCACAGGTAAATGCCTTCAGCCTGGTTCTGTTTCTCATTCACTTCATTTCTACCACTGCAGTTTCTTTTTTCTTGAATTTACTGACTTATCATTTACTGGCCAGGCTGTCTGCTAGTCTGGTAGTGGCCAGACTTAGGTGGGATGCAGCCAGCCCTCCTGGTCCTGCCCCGAATGCGGGAGGAAGGATGGGAGGGGAGTCACTTGTGAGGCCAAGCTTGAGTGGTGACCTCAGGTGGTGTGGTGCCATGAAAAGGAACCAGGTAGGGAAGCTCACCGCCTCTAGTGACACACGTGGGCTTGAGGAAACTGGACTGTTTCCAGTGTTAAATGCAAGCCAGGTGAGTTCAAGGGTGTGTGACACATCATGCAATGCGGAGCGTGTTACGTCATGTAACAGCGGGAGGAAACATCCCTCTGGGTGCCCTTGTGAAGCAGCTCCTGGGGGAGCTTGGTGTGGATGGGGTAGCACCGCACCTTCAGCTCCTCAGCATGCACCAGGCTGGCCATGCCCAGGGCAGGGGGATTTGAGGCCCTACGACACTGCAGCACAGGGGGGACAGGCAGGAGGTGGTGAGAGGGGAGATAGCACCTTCTCCCACCTGCCAAGTGAGATGGGAGCTCAACCTCCATTTGCTCTGTATATTTAGATTTCAGGCTTGACAGGCAGGCACTGTCCCTTGCTGTTTGTACAGCCTTTGACCCATAAAGTCCTGATATTTGCCAGGGCACCCAGGCCCTCTGCATTGCTATCACCTGATGAGCAATAACAGACCCTGAGATATTAACTTTTTCTGTCCTTGCTACAACAACCCCTGGCTCCACGGCCAGGCAGGTTCATGGAAGAAGAATAAGGCTAGCACAAGGGTAATTCTGCTAGGATGTGAAGGAAGGGACGTGAGTGCCCACTGCTCACTCACTGTTCATGGGAATGATGGCAGAAATGGGTCTCCCAGAGGCATCTGAATGAGATTTGGCCAGTGACCGCTCTGCTACTGAAGCACAGTATAGAGATGTTTGTAAGGGGGGCATCTGCCAATTGGTTTCTAAGGGTCCCTGTAATAGGAACAGTTTTTAAAACAGTAGAGGGTTTAGACCTGGACGTGTCAGAGGGGGTGGTTGCTGAGTGGAAACAGGAAATGAGGAAGTTTAGGAGTCCGCTCGTCCTGACACAGTCTGGATAGCGTTCTTCTCCTCTGAGCAGTGGCTCTATAGAAACTGGTTGGTTTCATATCTCAGTGATACAAGTTCAATTACATTCACTGGAAGGGAGCCTGAACTTTTGATAATAGCAACTCCTAGCCCTTGCTTGCAATGGCCTTCAAGGGCAGGTAGTTATACTTCCCTCAGTTTATGTGCTGTTAATTCACAGAATTAATGAGATATCTCTCTACTGGGTGTGTAGGTACTCTGCCCTTTAAGATTAGCTCAGGGAAGGACCCGTTGCCTCTCCTTCCAAAAGTTCAAGTTCCCCTATACTATCAGAGGGTCTTTGTTTCTCTTTCAGCTGAGCTGAAGTGTATAAATCCAGTGAATTACAATAAACAAGACACTCCCTGCTGCTATTTTCAGTCAGTTTTCAGATTAGATCAAGTTGCTCTTTTCTTTGAAATAAAAGCAATCCATTTTTATGTGTTTGTTGCATTCTCTGTGTTACTGTTTCTAACATGAGAAATCAATATCAGGGCAGTCAATCATTTCAGCGTTGTGCTTATTACGGCTAATGCACTATATTCTCTTCTTGAGGGAGTTTGAAAATGTGGATTCTTGAGATGCTGATAATAGAGGCTTCTTGAGATAAAAGGTGAAAAGTAGAAAAGCAGAAAGGAAGGAAAATAGTTAAAGTCAGGTGTTGGCATTATTTGAAGAATCTTCTAAAAGTAATTTTTGGATCAAGCAGAGAATTTGAGTGCTGCTGATTGCATGCACTCTATCCTGTTGTTCATACGTACACACATACATACATCTTAAATATGGTTTTGAATCTATGTGTACATCCGTTTCTGATCTGTTGACAGGTTGCAGATGTACTCTTTTAAAAAAGCTAAAAATCCACTTAACAGTCCATGAAGGACAACTGATATCTTCAATCCACTGGAACCATCTGGAATTAGATTCCCCATCCTGACATCACCGAGAAAGCTTTTGGGATGCTCTGTTGTCCTAGATTTTAGTGTCTTTATTAGGTGACAAGTTGTTGTCTTATTGGCTTTTCACCTGGATGTTGAAAGTTCCTTATCTTGGCCCTTCTCCTTTCATTCTCACACTGTGGGTGTGGGACATTAACCATTTTCAGTACCACAGCAGGAGAAAAGGAGACAGAGAGTGCCTGGAATATCACCCTACACATGGGGTGAGTCTCAGCTTGATTCAGAGGACTGCCCACTTGTGTCCTTTTTTTGAAAAAAAAAAAAAAAAACACAACTGTTTACATTTGCCTACATTATCTGCTCTCTGTAACACTTTGGGGTGCTACAAAATGACACATGGCATTGACTATTCCAGTTGACTTTGCTGCATAACTGTAAGAGAAAACAACAACCTACACCTGAATCAGGGTTCCTATGGAGAAGCAGCCTGCAATTCAAAATCCACGTGAAAGCAATAAAAACTCCACCACGGTGGAGTGGTGGTGCGCCTTCTTCACATCTCACCTATCTATCAGTTCTCTCTCTTCCTTATTCCTCTTCATACACCCATTGGGCAATCTGATGGCTTACTCTTGTTATCTGGTGCTCTTTGAATGAAAGGCACAGTTCAGCTTTCACCTGAGGATGCCAGCTCCTGTTTCTGTCTCTCTTTTTTTTTTCTCTCCATGTCCTTTAAAAGTCTCTGGTGGTTGCCATTCCTTAATCTTCTTCCTTTTTTGTTTGTCCTCTGGGATATTTATTTCCTTTTGATGAAGCTCAGAGTATGCACCAAGGTGCTTGGATTTAGATACTGAAGGTAAATCACTTAATATAGGCACATGAATAGGTAATGTTTTTCAGAGGTACATTTGTTTTCCACTGAGACAAGGAACTTCTGAAAATCAGCATTTTTAATTTTAATAAATCATTCCTGCTTTCAGGAAAACATGGTTGGGTCTCTGCCTTCTGGGCTTTCAACAAGGAAGGAGATGTATGTGAGACAGAAAGAGAAAAGAGGGAGATAAAGTAAAACCCATTTTTTAATTAATTTATTTATTATATCCTTGACAGGAGTCAGGTGGTGATACTTTTCAAGTAGTGCTGCTGGATACTTGGCTGATCTTTCTTATCACTGCTCAAGAACGTTTCAGGTCTTACTGTAAGAACCAGGACCTGGGCACAGGAATCATCACTGTCTTTTGGGGCTTGGACCAGGGTATGAACTGCAGTCTGGTCCCTTGCTGGATCAGACTATATATACTATAAAACCTAAATGCTTCCAGCCTCTTGCGTTTGGCATAGAGGGTGTTGGGATGCCACCAGGGAGTACCACAGACCAGAGCGGGCTGCATGAGCTCCCTGGAAGAGCAGGTGGCAGAGATGGAGGTGGCCACACAGAGTAGATAGCGCACCACTTGCCCATCCCCAGCATGCCACTTCGTACCTCCACCCTGTGCCTGAGTGTCAGCTTGTGTCCACACTGTGAGGGCGTTTGCAAGTTTGAACTTGAGTGAGGCCTGGGTTTGGGCTGCATGTGCCAAATAAAGGTAGTACTGGAGTGCAGAGTGGTAGTAGGCACTGAGCCCCACAGAAGTCACGCTGAGGAAGTCAGCAGGGTTCTTTATTCTCATGTGCTTGTTTCATGTTAGATATAGGAGCAATGAGATGAGATAGGGTCAAGATGACATCAGGTCAATCAGGAGAAGATTAGCATTACAGATGGTACAGGAATTGGTTGTCACCTACCATTAGGTATGAAGTGATGGGACATGATGAGTATGATTAATGGCCCACCATGGCAAAGTAGAGGAAGAAAGGAAAGGGATTACAATCATAAGACTGTGAGATCTTGTAGCTTGGGTGGGTATACTCTTGGCTCAGTGAAAATCCCTTTTGAAGCTGTTGTTGCCTGTTGACGTACTTCTCTGCTAGAAGAGCAAAGCCTCATGAAGAGGCTTGGAGAAAAAAAACAGTAATTGCCATGACCGACCTATAGCAGGGGCTTGTTCCAAGAGTAACAGGTAAAATGGAAAGGTAAAGGCTGGCTCTCTTCAACCTGCAACATATTCAGAGGCTGAAACTACTGCTTCATACAGCTGTACCAGCCAGTTTGAAAAAATCAAGCTAGTGCACTGGTAACTTTTTTTCTAATATGGGGGAAAAAAAAAAAAAAAAAGTTCCTACCTTGGATTAAAGCAAATGGCCCACGTTTGAACTGATACATTACTTCAAAAAAATCACACAGTCACATAAATTTGTTTCTTCCTTCGGGAGTCTGGAAGCTGGCTATGAATTCCAGGGAAAGGGTTAACTGTATCAGGAGATTGTCAGCCATTGGTCTGACTTTAAAACAGGGTGCTGGAGGGCATATCTTAACTTGACATGTTGCATTGTTAATTTACAGTTTGGGTGTGGAGGGACCTGCCTTCCCTTCTTTGTAATCTATGCAGGTGTGCACAGGACTTCAAAGCCAGTTGCAGTGGAGCTTATGTCTGTGAGAAAGCCCCAGCTAAACAAAAATGTGCTGGGAGATGCAAACTCAAGATCCCTTGTGCAACTGCTCTCAAGTCAGTTTGTAAATGTAGATTTCCACTGAATGTTGTTTTTGCAGAGCAGTTTTACCCCTTTTCTGTAGGTCCTGGGTTCCTGCTGCAGATTTTAGGTCTTATGCTAATTTTTAAATGATTTTTAAAAATATGTTTGAAATCACAAAAGCACACTAATCGTTTGCTCTAAGGGGTGTTTTTTTTTTCCTCTGCTTCCAGATCACTTGTGAAATACTCTGGATTTTTACCAATGCCTTAGTTAGTAATATTTTGAGGCATCTCAGAGGAGTGAATTTTATCCCCAAAACCGATCCCAAAAGGATCCAAGAGGAGTGAGTTTTATCCCCCAAACCGATCATGGACTTTTCACACTGAGAACTCACTATTGATTATTTGTCGTGTAAGCTTGGGCAGCTAAAAGGTTTCCTGCTGGTCTGTACTGGTTGGCTGAAGCGCTTCAAGCCCAGAATAATGTAAATGCACAAAAATAGTCCTTAGTGGGTGGCGAAGCACAAATGCTCTTGCTCTTCCCGACTGTCTGTGGAGCTATTATTTGTACACAGTGAGTCATGGTGCACTCCATGAGGGCTTGCCGAGGAGGGACGAGAACAGTGCAACGCCATGCCCAGCGCTTGAAGCTCTCCTGATCTCTCCCTCCAAATCATTTGCAGACCTGTGCAGATTCTCGTGACTGCCCATAGCCTAGTGAGTGAAAAGCAGCTGAAAATGGCTGAAGCAGAGAACTGTTAGAAATTCAACCAAACGGTAGCAACCCCTGTGTAAGAAGTGTTTGATTCTTGGAGACTTATCCCTCATGTATGCTTTAGACCCTTGCCAGCAGAGGCAGCTCTTTGCTCGTCTTCCACTGAGGTCTATGGGGCTCTCAGGAGGTTCAGCAACTCTCCATGAGTTCTGCTGCAGGGCAGGGCCACAGCTTTGCCTTTCCTATGGAACAGGCGTTTATCCGCAGGTACCTAATCATTAATGGTTTGCAGTCAAGCAGAACAGAGAATAGTCGATCCCATTTTTTTTTTCTCCTGCAAGCTGGAAGGAAATGGCTAGCTTCTAACCTCAGTTCTGTATTCAGAATTACTAAGCTATTAAGCTTTTTTTTTTTTTTTCTTTTTTTCTGTCTTTGACATTAGTATAGAAAAGTTACAAGGAAATTAAATATGTCAGTAAGATTGGACCTCACAAATTTTGCTGATTTATTTAATGGCTCCAGTACTTCATTGTTGCATATTATTGTGATGTCAATTATGGAATGAATAATAGTGATTGATTCCTTATGGCTCTGCTTTGTTCAGTGGTTTCTTTTACAGCTTTCTCTGTCTATTTTATGTTTTCACTTATCAATATTTTTGGACCTCCCTGAATGAAATTCAGCATTGCTATATAGGACAGAGTACAACACTACAGCAGTACAGCAGGCAACACTACAGTTTGTCAGCATTTGGGGGGGCGTTGACATTCGGCTTTGGTCGGAGGCAGAGTGAGAGTTGGACATTTCAGACGCTTTTGGGGAAACACACAAGAGTAATAGTCTCTGATGGCCAGGTAGGCAGGTACGCTGTCCTGCTCCATGGATGACTGGCAAGGCACAGGGCATTTCAAAATGGCCTGCGAAACACTTCCTGGCTCCAGCTGTTGCTAATGCCCGACTGCAGACATAGCCGGGAGCTGGCAGGAATTACCAGTATTTCTAATTAAAATGTTTGTAGCTATAACAGTAAAATCATGAGTTTGTAAAACAATTGTTTTATATAACTTTTTATTTATATCCTCTTTCTGCAATTCCCCTCATCTCCTAACCACCAAAGCCTAATGGAATACAGAACAGCCTGCGGATTTTTGCTTTGCTTGTTTTGCAAATGTCGTGAAGTCTTCTGATTGTAAAAGCTATGCCAGCGCTCGGAGTCCTCTTTTGGGGCAGAAGAGGTTCGGACTGAAGTTCTGGCTTTGCAATGTTCGAATACGTTGGCTCTTCCTAGTTCAGGGAGGGAACTAAAATCCATGACACATGTATCTCAGGTGAATATTCACCGTACCACGCTATGAAGTCTCTTCCACAGTGCTGTTACATTTTGAATTAAATATTCATTAGGCCAGAAACAGTGAGAAGTTACTCTTTCACCAGCATTCAAGCATACAATGCCCCTGAAGCCTCTGCTGTTAACATTCCCCCATTACTCATGAATGGGACTGATAAACAAGCTCCTTGATTTACCCAGAATACCTCTTTCTTGTAAAACTGATGTTCTTAATGTCTTTGAGTCTGTGGAGAGTTACAGGCGTTGCATCAGGCTAACCAGACTTTAAAAATGTTTTTCTGTGAGTGGGAGCTTGAACCATTGACCAGCTTTTCACAGAGTTTTATGGAAGCCTTGAAGATGCTCAGGAGACGAGTTTTAGTGAAAGCTCAGCATGGAAAACAGGGCCTATGCAGCTGCAGTGGTAACCCTAGAGGACACAGATGATTTCCCTGAACTGGTCTGGGACAAGTAAAGACTGACTAGAAAGATGGGTCAAATAAAAATGAACTGTGGATTTGACTTAATAGCTTGGTCTTTTGAGGGACTTCAGTTTATCACAAAACCCTCCATTAAACAGCACAGATGTCCTAGGCGGGAGAGATCTGCAGCTTGTGGCCAAGGACGGGTGTGCACAGCCCATTTGGGAGTGTGCCCAGGCTCCAATTATGCATGTTCTTATCTGTTACTTTCTGCTGCAAGTGTCGAATGAACACAAGTTGTCTCTTTTTAAAGGAGCAGTCAGATGTGAACAAGTGTGGCCTTTACAAAGGAAATTACTTGCAAGTCTGTGATTTTTTTTAAGCTTCAAAAAATTAATCTAGGAAAATAAAATTATGACGAGGGAAATTAAGAGGAATGTGCAGAAGGAAATAACTGTGGAGGGAGAAACAGAAAGAAAAGAACAAAAAAGGAAATGAATTTCAGTAACTAAAGAAGGTCATTTACTTGCAAAATGTTACCCATTCACGCCAGAGCTGTAAAGTTAATAGCATTTTTGTTCACATAGGTTTGATATTGTCCTGTCCAGAGGTTGCTAACTGGCTTCTAAATATGAGGACAAGACGGAATATTGACCTACAATTAAAAATAAAAATAAATTTAAGCTTGCCAATTGCAACATTGAATATCCCTGTGGCAAACAGAAACATTAACATTTTTTCTTGTGCCAGCAGTTGAGATGAAGAAAACATATCTATCTTTTTCTCTATTCCTGCACTCAGAAACGGCCAGGAAAGAAAAGGTCCTAGCAGAGGCAGCAGAGAGCAAGTAGAGAGCAAGAAGAGAAAAAAGTAAAGCCAAAGGTAATGAGGAAATTTGTGGAGTGAAACAAACAAGAAGCCCTTTTTGAATGGGATCCTGGGCTGAACAGACAGGCCATATGCCTAGAAATGCATGTGGCAGCAGAACTTTTCCATGCACGTGAAGAGGAGTATTCATACATGTACCTGAGAACATTGATTCTTTCGGATTTGTAAAGGGAATTTCAGTAGGAAAGTGGAGCAGAGATAAAGACACAGATGGAGAGTGCTGGCAGAGGCAGAGTTAAGTGACAGAGTACAGGGGAAGCGCTGCAGAGGTGGTGGATTGCTCCTGGGTGATCTGTGCTTTAGGTCATTGCTGCTCTTTTTCATGGCATACCCAGCAACTTGATGGGCCCGGCTGGTCTCAGGAGCCGCAAGGACGCGGAGCGCATGTGGCCGCGGCTGATTAGGGTATCTCAGAAGGTGAGCGCCTTGCACGGCACGCATTATTTGTTCCCACAGTCACCAGCAAGAACACACAGATCGAAGGGAGTGAAGCACATCTCCCCATGGGGAAGCCCCAGCCCCTCTTTGTACTTCGGGGTTACCTGTGTGTGAGGGCTGGGGGCCCATGGTTTGTGGATGTTGTTCACACCCCATGAGATTTTCTGAAAAAGGTTTACAGGCAAGAATTGGCAGGGGTTGATTCTGGCACAGGGAGTAATATTAAAGTTATAGACACAGTTTCCCACTGGGAAGCTGGGAAGGTGATACGTTTTTAAAATATTTAACAAGACACTGTCCTTTACACTGTGCCCAGCCTAGCCATGAAACTCGTTTTCACAAGGTGTATCACTAATGCAGAGCTATGTTAGACAAGAAACTTATTTTAGTACTTAGCTTCCTTTGTGTGACCCCTTTGACCATTCAGGAATCACCACATGAGAAGATAGGAAGTGCAAAATGAAATGTAACAGAGGAACAGCTTGGGATCTCCTTTTCTCCAGGCTTCCCTTGCAGGTAGCGCAATTCCTGCGGGTTGGGAGCTGCAAGGCTTAGCTTTGCTTTGGTTTGTGATGGCAGAATGTGGAATATTTTGGTTCTAAGTGAGAACGTCTCAGAACAACATCTTCCATCCAAAGCAAAAAGTTTCAAAAAAAAAAAAAAAAAAAAAAGCCCAAAGCTAACCAGTATGGGAAAAAAAAGATTTTTTTTTGAGCAACTTTGTGCACCATGAGTCAAAATGAACAGAATATTTAGGCTTATAATTTCCAGGAAATAGGGATAAATTAGAAACCTAAGATCAGAATTAGGGACCTCAGTGTTTTGTCTGATCTGGGTCTATGAACATAAGACCATGCACGGACAATTGCAAAGATTGTCCTGACTGAGCTAGGGAGACTCATTTTTCTCTTTATCTCTATTGGCTTCACTGGTCTTACTGGGCTTCAAAACTTCCACATAAATGTAGTCAAACTGCAGCACTTCCAGGGGGCATGTAGCTTCTTTCCTCATTAACTTGTTACAGCAGGTTAATTAATGATGATCTTGGTTCAGAGTGAATTTTAGGGTTGCCACCCCTGAACTAAAGTAAATTTAAGTCTGTTTGTCTCGTTCATTCTCAATGTGTACAGATGCTTATCTCCTACGGAGGCTATCACATACAGAAAATTCCCCTCTTTTTTTTTTTTTTTAAATTCTCAACTGTTTGGAGGATCCGGTTCTCAAAGGAAGGACCCTCTTTTCACTTTTTTAATAATAAATATTGATTTCTGAACACTCTGTGATGAGTTAACCCACACTCCATCTCAGCACAGCCCTGTCGCCACCATCCTATTGAGGTGAATCTAACTCTAAGCCTTGTTTAATAATAACTTCTGATTTATTGTATTTGACTCCCATGGGCCTGCCATCTCCATTGGCTTGCATGCAGCATGTTCCTCCCAGCGTGCAAGCACTTTGCGCCCAGCTATAGCTGGCAGCACGGTTGCAGGGCTGGGAAGAATTTTACCTTCACAATTTCACCTCCTTCTCCTCAGAAGGACGATGCGATTATCCAGTTAACTGGCACTGAAGTAAATCTTATAATAAAACTGAAGGGGATTCTTGACCCTAAAACCAAATCCTGCCCTAATTCCTGCTTCACAGTCTCATGTAATTCCCTCTCCTGAAAACATCAACCAGCTCTAAGTGGCTGCCAAATCTTAGCCAGCCAAAACCCACTTTCAGAAGAAATTTGTCTTATGGAGTTCTGTACCCTGGAAACAATAACATATGCAGTGTAAGCAATAAAAAATTCACATCACAACAGCAACTGAGTAGAGCTCATTTGAATAAAATGAGGAATGAAAGCAATGCAGAATGGTTATTAAAAAGTATAGCAGACAGAGAAACATACATATTTTTTATTAGCTCAATGCTTCATTAAATAAATAAAAAACAGTCTGCATGATACCACTGCCTAGTTTTATTCCCTTTCTACTATGTCAGGACCTGATTTCTTCTCAAGACTTTGTTCAGTGATATTTCATGCTTTCTGCTGTAGGCAGCAGCTCCTTTCCAGGCAAAGACCTCGCGTACCATGGCCTCCAGGAGGGTGGAAGTCCCAGGCATGCACGTGCTCCATGGAGCGATGATGGGTGTGTGCTTGTCTGGGGAATTGCTTGAACAGTAAGCTCTGAGTGTCAGGGATTTTTTGTTTTGTTTTGTTTCAATCAAAATTCTGCTTTTTTTTTTTTAATGTGGAAACAAAACTTTAGTCAAAACCTTAAGGAAAAGTAAGAGGAGGAAGAAATGTAGCTAAGATATATGTAACACAGCCTGTAATGCATCGTTACACTAGGAATACATCCCACGGACAGCAGGGCCACATCTCCTTTACCTGCAAGTGACAAACTGCATCAGCTGTGTTACAGAAATAACACGGAAAGAGGAAGCAGACACAAGATATTTTACGATGCCTGCTTCCAGCGCAACTCCAGTTACTACCGAGAGAGGATGATTAATTGAACCTAGTGCTAGCGGCTTGTATGGGCAGCAGCAACACTTTGACAGTCCCAAGGGCAGCCTCCCAGAGTCCCAGAAGGCTATTCAAGGGAAAAAAAAATGACTTTGCCCTTTTGCGCCTGGAATCCGGATGTCTGGCGAGGGGGCAGGGGCGGAAGGGAGTTGCAGCTCTGTATTGTCCCCATCGCTCGCATTTCTGACACGCCCTGATATCCCTCTGCTGCGCAGATCCCGTTCAGCTGCCTGGTCTTAGCACCTTCTGTTGTAGGAAATGCTGAGCGTTTTCCCACATAGCACCCCAGCACCCCCTCCCTACTATTGCAGCTGAAGTAATCGCATGTTTACAGCACTTTCTAAATCATATAAGCTTGATACTAATCTTGATTTTGAGGATTTTCCTGGCTTAGACTTTTTCCTAACGTGCTTTACTTCACTCTCACCTTTGCATATCCACATTGCAAACAGCCACAGCCTCCTGCGTGGTTTTGCTGTGCAGGGGCTGCAGAGCCATTTCCTCACCACCAGCTCCTTCTTTCTCCCTCCGTCCCTCCCCGTGCACCTTCAGCTGCCTGCAGAGGAGCCCACCTGTGCCCTGCACCATCCTGACCGACTGCAGCATCTGCTCTTCCCTGTGGTCCTCCCTGCTCTGCCAGGTTGCTCACCAGCATCGCTCCAGCCCTCCTCCAATTCCCGATGTTCACTAAGAAGTTCACTTCTATGTAAATTATTTCTGAGCACTCAGGGTCTTCTGGGCAGGGGTTGCAAGCTGGGGAAGCCCTGAAAGATATTTTAGTTTTTGTCATATCCTCACATTTTTTTGGCCATGTGTAATGTCAGTGACCAGTCCTGGCCTGAGGTTTTAAAGTCAATAAATGTCTTTTTTTTTTTTTTTCAGTCTTTAATCTGGAGTGCCATTAGGTTATTTCTACATGGAATAGTTTCAATGGCCAACTCCCTGTAACAGTCATTATTTTTAGAAGTCCTGTCATGACAGACACTCCTTTACCCTTACTTTTTACATTTCCTTCCCTGTTTTCTTTTTTCTTTCTTTCCTTTTTTTTTTTTTTAATATGTTGTCAGGGCACCCTTTTTCAACAAACCAAACAGATACAGTGCATAAATGAAAGGTGACCTTTATGCACAAGGAAAGAGTTCTCATGAATTGCAGGAAGTAATAGACTATATTGGAAAAGTACCTACTGCTCTTTTTTTTTATGTACCGCATTTCCCCCAAAGTCCATGACTGTAAAACAGAGACTTAAGTACCAGCCAGAAGCAGACTCCAGAGTATTTCATATTACTCAGCTTTACACAGTTCCCTGCCTTTGTCCTTTGACAAAAGGCTGCAGTCTATTAAATTCTTCTGCTCAATTTGAAATGAAGGCCATATTACATAGGCTTCACTATGTATTTCTATAGATAGAAAATGCTTTGGGGGTTATTGGAATGCCTACTGCAGTCATCTACCGCTATTTAGTGTAAGCAAATGCCTCTTTAGTGAGGGTTTGAAATGGAATATGATTGACAGAGTAGTATTTCTCTCCACACCCACATTCCTATTATTTCCTCTTTATTTCATCTATTCACTGTGTTTTTCTAACGGCTTTAAAATCCAGACTACAGCTGCCAAGGCCTGCCCTTTTCCCTCACACTCCCCAATACCTCCCCGAGCTCCTTTACTCACACCCTCCCACGACCCCACACTACCTCTGCCCTTACGGCTGCTGTGCAGTAGAGGCGTTCATTTGCTTCCAGTCGCGCCATGTTCCCTCATCCTGTCGTTGTCGCCCCGCTGTCTGGCTGAACCAGCCCAGCTCCACCTGCCAAAGCTTCATGCCAAGCACATCCTCTCCTTTCAGATAAAACCACAAAAGCACTCTCCCCCTCCCAGGCAGGCAGGAAGGGGCTCTAATCTATTCCTCCCTGCTAACGCTGCCTACTAGGGATCGGCTGCTTGGTGCCTCTCCCTCCCTGCTGCTGGTAAAATGTGTTTCATCTCCTTTTCCGCTCTCCTAAGGGCCAAATAACATTTGAGGAAAGCCTTATCTTTGCCTTTTCCCCATATCTGTATTGTCATGGATAGAGCTTGTTGAAAGACTGCTTCTGGGAAGCTAGTATTTTTGTGTGGCTTAACCTTTTTTCTGACCTAGTCCTTCCATTTGTTATTCACGATGTAGACACACAGAGAGACAGACATAAGAACAGGCTTCACAGGAGGGGATATTTGCCATATAGTCACTTGTACAGTTTCTTTATCAGAAGCACGTATTGTTTAAGGGTGAGGATGTTTGGTACTCGCTAGGATGCTGTGCTTTCCGATGAGAATGAAATATTCAGCTGGGCATCATGTTCACAAAAAAGCTCCAACCCCCAAAATGGAATAGTGAAAAACAAGGAACAATGTGCTTCTAGTATGAAATGTGGAGGCATGCTTTTGTTCTATCCAGCTGACAGACGCTTAAATGTAAGCAACAGCGAGGACAAAAGTGGTGAGGCACATTTCTGAAAATATCACAAGCAGGAACTCCAGGCAACCAGCTTGAACTGCAGGCTGCTCACTGCTCCCTGCAGCTGCTGGCAGACCTGTGGCTGGCATCTTTCAGAGGCTTTATACCATCATAATGGGGTGCAACACTTCCAAATTTTTTCCTCCTTGGCTCTTACCAAGCGGCATGCTGACCTGTGCCTGGCTCCGTGAGAGTTGCACACACCACTGTGAGGGACATTGAGAAGAAGAAGTGATGCCCAAACACAGAGGGAATCGTTGCTTACCAGGATGCTTCCACCTGCATTTCATGTTTCTTCTTTTATTTCCATCAGCTTTTGAACTCTGCTGGGAGCATAGGAGCATAAGCTGTAAGCTCAGAGTGGATTTTGGCAGTTGTCAGCTCCATGTATTTATCAGACTTTATCTCAGATTTGGCTTGGATTTTTCCTCCCTCTGCTCCTAATGACAGGTTGTTCCAGTATTTCACTTGCATGACATAAAAACTTCCAAATTCCAGCCCAAAACATTTGTTCGGTTTCGGGTCAGCATTGTTCACTAGTTTAAGTATTCTTCATTCATGGCGTTTACTTGCCTGATGTACCAACATGAGGCAAATGAGAGAAAGCAGTAGTTGGTCTTGGTATATCAGATTTTCTAAAACATTCTCAAACCTCCTTCTCAAATCTTCCTCTCATCTTATACATATAATAACCATGCTTTCCTGGGCTCATTTTTCATAGCTGCATGCTCGAAAACTATCACTTCTGTATGTGAACTGCTCAGTGGCATGTCTCCAGTACCACAGCATGGAACCAAGCCCAGTGGGACAATACAAAATCAAGATCAGATTCATGCCTTTCATTGTGAAATGCTCACAGTGGGGGGGAAAAAAAAAGAAATCAGAAAAAAATACCAAAAACAAAGTGAACCAAACCAAACCAAGGGCATATTAAACAATTTCTAATAGAATTTAGATGGTACTAAATTTTAAAGATACCTACTTCATTATTATGTGCTAATAAACTTGATTTGGAGAAACATTGCTAGAAAAGATAGAAAGTTGGAAATTTTCTGTGGAGATGATTTCTTCTACTTTTTGCTAGCACTCCTATTAACTCAAATGAAGATTATCTTCTTCAAGTGTGGTGATTCCTATTTGATTTACTTGACGAAGCTGTGCAAAAACCACACTCATCCTGATTCAGTGAAGGGACTGGTTCCTAGAAGACAAGAAATATTGGCATGCGGCCCAGCAGATGGAATATTTTGCATACATTTTGCAAAAGCATGCACTGGTGCATTTAGCAAGGTACACTTTCTTAATTTAGTTTTTTTTTTCCCCTCCATATGAAGGATAAAGTCTCCTTTACTGAGGTAACATTGTAGCTCAGAAGGGCTCCCTCGGTCTTGACATGGTGTGGACACAGTAATATGCTTGCTTTCTTCTTTCTCCTGTTCAGCTTTAGAAAATTTAAATTTTATTTTTCTTCAACTCCTGAACTGTTACTAGACATTTAGCTACTTTTATCCATTTGCTTTATCTTTTGTCTGCATTTACAGTCAAGACAATTAGATACCAAAGAGCATCTGCTAGAATGAAAGATCGCAGAAGGTACAAGAATAATTATAATATTCCAGTTCCTGTACTTACTTTGTGAAAAAATCTTACTGTGTTTAAAGCAAGATGACTACTTTCAATATAATACTCCTAGCTGAATACAATTCTTAATATGCTTGTTTTTTTTTTTATTTTATTTTTTTTTATTTAAAAATACAGGACTTAGTCCTTCTTTCACTTACGGTAGTTTAACACTAACATATCTCCAAAGTTTTTCCTACCTCTGATTTACACAGTTATCTGTGAAATCAGAATCACACCCATAGGGACTGATTCAACCATGTAAGATGCTGCCTATTTCCATTATTACTGTGAAAGACAGTTTCAGTTTAACGAACAGTTGACATTATTATGAGTCGCATAACTTCAGCCCCAAATTCAGTGTTATGAGAATCACTTTGAGTTATTCAATTCATGTCACACTAGAATAATAAGACAGGAATTGTAATACTTAGCAGCTGAAAACAAAAATGATCACTCAACTCCCCCGAACAAGAACATCTAAGAGTTGCTCTCACAAAAATCTTTTCCCATGGAGCAAAATCGAAGAACAGGGAGAAAAAACAAGGTCACCCCAAACTATTTTTTCAATGATTAATTTTCTCAAACTTTCCTGCTTCATTCTATGTAGTTTCCACTCTATGTGGCTAAATGAGATAAGGCAGGGCTTCTTGAAACCTAAGAAACAAACTCTGTTTAAATGGAGACAGCTGCTGTAACAACATTGGGACGGTTCACAAATCTGTGGAAATTTTGTGGAATTGTTTGTGTAATACAGAAGTATTTGTTTGGTGGTTTGTTAAATACTAAATTGACATTGATTTTTTTCAGTACTTTTGATTCATCACTCTTTTATTTCCTAGTTTCCTTTAGTGGTATTTGAAACATTCAAAATATTTGAGGTAGTCAAACTCTAGCTGAAATATTTTCATTAGCCAAAATCATTTTGTCAAAACAAAGCATCCTGACTCACTTGCAAAAGCTGATTGCATTCTTAATTTGCCAGAAGTAAAAAATAAAAAATAAAAAAAATTCCAAACTTACGTGATCTTTTAGATGTCACAAATGACAGAAAAAAATATATTTGCTTGATCCAGTTCTGCAGAGGAATGCTTATGATGTGGCAATTAAAAATTACGTGAACTGATGGGCTCCTGGGAATGGCTTTGGTATCAGATGCCTGTGATTCTGGGACTTGCGAAATTTGCTGTTGAAGCTGATGCTTGATCTCACTGAAGTTCCTAAAGCCTGGGGAGGTGCACCTTTGGTCCCTGCTGGTGGAGGGGTACCCATATCGATTGAAGGGAGGGATTGCCCTCTTGCTCTCAGCTCCGAGACCAGGTGAAGGCATCCCGGATGGTGGGGACCAGAGCCACGACTTTTGGCAGTGCTCCTGCCTCCAGCCCAACCTGCGACCCTCCTTTGCTGTGATGTGCTGTGCTGTGCTGCCTGCCAGCTTATTTCTGCAAGTCATGTATACTCATACTGAACCTTAGAATGAGGGACCCATCACCCCTACCCATTGCTATGCACAGAGACAGAATTAAACATGCTTTTAACATTTTGTTCCTGTCCCATAACGTCTGGCTACATCTGCCACATCTGTATCACTTGGCCAGGATGCTTCTCATGTGCCTGTTCCCCCTGGCTGGTTGGTCTCCACCCAAGAGGTCAGCACTGCAGCCTTCGGGACACATAAAATACAAGTCATGGGAAGCATAGCTTTGTAGGTGCAGATAGTGAGACAAAAACAATAGGAAAGGTACAGTGGCTCACCGTGGTGTTAATATCCTTGGTTTAAAGCACAGCTGATATTCGTACGGTAAATGATCCAGATCCAGCCACCAAGACATTTCAAAACACCTGGAGTTTATAGCATTTCTGGGGTGCTTATCCTTAGAACAAGTAACTATTTTTCTGAGTGCATTTTGCAGTGCATCTCAGAGCAAACAGCAGCTGCAGAGGAGAACTGTAGGCACATGCTGTGCTCAATTTCAGTCTGTACACTGCAGGGCAAAGCAAGTCTTTTGGGAGTGGCTGCCCGGACGTCCAGTGTTTCATTTCTGCACCAGTGAAGAGGCACCACCCAACTCAACAGCAGGGCCACGCACATTTGTGGCTCAAGACCTTTAAGAGTTTCCTGTGGATTTGTTGCAAAATAATATCATCCAAGATTGGTGTAACGTGTAACTCCTGTCCTGTTTATATCTATCTATCTACCTTCTGTGTGTATCTTGATATTCTACCCACCCAAAATCTCCACTGTCCAAACAACCCAACAGACTTTGATTTAATGAAATGAAGCTAGGATCGGGGCTGGAAAGATTTCTACTCTTCTAAGTTTCCTCTGTCAACCACAAAGCTACAAAAAGGACAAGGTCTCCAAAAGGGCAGGGTCACTGTTCATACTATCTCCTCTCCTTGAACAGGAATGGGATGCAGCTCTAGCCTTGGTTGTTTTTCGACTACTTGAGACTATTTTGTGGAAACCTCCATGTTTCATTCCCTTCTCATGTCTGGGCTTTCTCCTTTCCTGTCACAACTGAGGTGCAAACCAGCAAATATAAAAAAGAAAAATATCCACCTTTTTGGAAAGCACCACCATGTAACCCCCCGAGTTTCATAAAAGCTCTCATGCTTGTGCTTTGCACTCCTTTCTCATCTCGAAAAATCCCACTAAATGCTTGGCGAGCAAAGGGTGAACTTTGCATGAGGCCGTGGCTGTCCAAAACAGTTCCTTTGAACAAGTACAGGGCCATGTGGATGCAGTGATTAATAAGGAGTGTATCTTAGCATGACGAACTGTTGTGGAAGCTCCTCTGTTAGCTAAAACGCCTCAGAGAACACTGTTTTAATTTATTGTAGTTTATACACTGATAAATTGTGGTTCCTTTGCACAGGGTCCTCCTTCTTTAATTCCTATTTATCTTTTCTACTGAAAAACATGGCTGGAGTTTGACTTAATAAAGGCAGGAAATTCTTCAATAGAGTAAAATGTCCAATGTCACTTGCTACCAGGTGATAGGAAAGATGACAATTCTACTAAGTATAATTAAATACATATTTTAACCAGCTCTTATTTTGTATCCTATACAGAATATTTTTAATACATTGACTTGGAAAAAAAAAAAAAAAGAGTTGAAACAAATGTCTATTTGTACCTAAAGCTAAAAAAAATGGACTAAATACATAAATTCTTCTGGCGAAAAAAATGTACCCTTACACTTCTGGAAGATCATTAAATCCACGGAATAGGAAGAAATACAGGCTTCAGATTTGCTTAGGAAGCTGGAAACATATTGCTCTATAGTACAATTTTATTTTTTTTTTTTTCCAAGAGGGCACAGTAAACTCTCCAGATGTCAAAATTCTGTGTTTCATGAATAAAACTCACAACACAAAGTCACAAGAAGGTTGACAAGTCTACTATGCCTTTTCTTTTTCTCCATGACTTTTTGGGTGGTCTCAGAGTTTTTCCACCCATAGCAGATGGGACAGGGTGTTGAATCTTTAGGAAACAATTGATTCCCTTAAAAACGTTTGCTGAGTATTTGAGTTGAACAAGCAGTTTAAGAAACAAACAACTAATTAAAAGGCAAAACATATTCAGTTGCTTTCATTAAAAATTGCCAGTAATTTCATTGTCACATCTTTGAGAAATAGTCCAAAGATCACTCATAGATGACTGAGGGTTCCATTTGTACAGTGGAGAGTAAATTAGGTTATACAAGGTCTACAAAAAGGGAACATTCTTTTTTTTTTTTTTTTCTTTTTCCAGATTAATAGTTTCTGTAGTGAGATACAGTCCTGATTTGACTGAAAAGATTGGAAACATACTAAATTCAGTGAACAGCCTTAAGAAATCTTTATAAAATGGTTAAAGTAGCTCTTATTTTTTCAAAATGATATATTTTAGGCCTTTTTAAAGGAAGCCATTGAGGGTTGCATTGTTATATTTATTTTTAAACTACTAATGAAATGAAACAAAATATCATATTTGACTACCTCCCCCCCCAAACGATTTTTTACTTTTTAGCCCCCTCAAATTTTCCTCTTATGGTTTTGAACATCAGCTACTGATTAATCACATAACTCTAGCCACATCTGGGATTCCCTGCTCCCTACTTAAGAGAAAATAATTTTCTTCTGGGAGTGGGAAGATGAAGGAATGTAAGCTCCTCTCCTGAAACCAACAGTGTCATCTCATATTTATTTTGGTGTAAAAGAAACCAGTATTTATCCTTTGCTATTGTTTTATTCATATTAGAGTGGTATAAAAAGAAGCTTTCCACAAGAAAGCTTTCAGCTGGAAAGGCAGTTTCAGTGTGACCCACAAGCATGTCACCACTGTATGTAGTAGCTCTGTGTAGGTGGTGGGACAAGAGAGCTCCTTAATGTCCGAAGGGATCTGCTGAGCCCCCTGTGGCTTCCCTTTGGCCCCTGCATCCACTCCAGCTGGCACTTGCCCCACGAACATCCTTCCCGTGGTGGACACATACCCACATGTCCTCTGCTGTTTGCTGGAGAACCAGCAAGGATGGAAAGGTCACAAAATACTTCTCTGCACAACTCCAGAAGCTTATCCTTTTGACATTTATAGGTTAAATAGAGATGGAGCAAGATGGCAAACATTCCCTCAAAGATTTGAGGGCCAGCTGACTTTAGCCAGCTGAAGATCCAGTCCGTAGCTACTTAATCAATAATAAACAATATAAGAAGATGGTTAATCTCTTAGCCATTACTTTATAGGTTGAGCTCTTTCTGAGATTTAGGATCTCAGCCAAATCAGTCCTCCTCCTCTGAAATGAAGGTAGGAGCTTTTCCCTCTTCTCTGCTCACAGGAGGTCATGAAAAGACATGTCTAATAGATCACAAAGCACTCACATACCTGAGCGATGGCAGCTATATGTGTATCAAAGGCAGAAGGAATTCGCATGCTCAATGAAACTGGGGGGTTCAGCTGTAGTTGGGGAAAAAGAAAAAAAAAAATCATTTTCTTTCCTTTCTCAAAGCACTTCCACAAATTACATGGGCAAAAATATGAAACTTCCTTCTCAGGGTATAAGCCAATCTCGAGGCACTGCCTTTCCCTGATGTGCTGCTTCTTCTGGAACTGTCTGCAGATGGGACAGATGTGAGTTCCTGAACATTTTTCACCTTTTCTAATGAGAGGTGAGAGTATGGTTCACCGAATGTACCTGATTGTGCCTGACCAGTTCAATGCTTAGAGTTAATTCCGTTTTCTTTATGCTTTTGCACAGTGATTAGGTGAGAATGATTTTGACAGTGTTCAAAAGTCTGTGTTGACTAGCCTATAAAATATAAAGTATAGCTAGATAAATGGAATGATAGACTCACACATGCTTTTTTTTTTTTTTGTTACAGGAAGTGCCTGTTACTATGCAAAGAGAGGTAGCTTAAGTAAGACACCATCAAGAGCAATGCTACGCCACTTTCCTTGGAGATCACAAGTTTTTACTGAGAAGAGGAAGAAGAAAAGGTTAGTTCTACAGTGTTTGGGAGTTTGGCTGAAGCTTGCACAATGCTAATGCAAACTCTGACCTATGTTAAGGCCAGGAAGTGCATGACCTTCCTCAAGCAGGGAAGAGAGCACAGGAACACATCTCCAGCCCTTGCTGGCCAAACACAAGGTGAGTCCTTGGAGGACAAAGACTACAGATCTTTGAAGGAGCAGAAATGGGGTTGTTGGAAAGGGGATGGAAGGATCAGTATGCCTCCAAAGGCAATCCAGTTTTGGTACTCGCTCTGAATTTATTACAATGTCTCCCTGTGCCTGTGCTATGTCTGTACACAGCTGCACAACCCCAGGAAAGAGTCTGTATGTCACCTCCAGAGGTCCCTTCCAACCTTAGCCGTTCCGTGATTCTGTGATTCTGTGATATACCTTCACTTTGCAGAACTCAGCAGTTTGTGTAGGAAAGCTCTCACACGCTTTCCAGTCCTTCCTGCCTGTTGTTGGTTTTCCACTACTCTGCTTCTGGATGGCCCTGAAAAACCACAAGAACTTCCTTTCTTGTAGTGTTTCATTGCTTTGGCCTCAAAATGAAACTAACCAAAATGAAAAACAGCCGGATCAAAAATAAATCTAGTAAACAAATAAGCAAACAAAACCAAATCTTCAGAAACCCAGTTGATTTTAATTTTGTATCTGGTTTTGGCCAAAATGTGCATTCATTTTTAGTTTTTTTTCTTCCTTGTTCGTTCCTGTGTTCATAGCAAGAAAAATCACACTTGCTTTCAGCCCCCTACCAGTCTCTGATCTTTACTTCTGTTTCACTTCCATTCAGCAATAGCTTTGCTGTTATGCTACTGCTTATGCTGGGAGACCACAGCTCTGGTGATTTATGACCGAAACTCCAGGTTTTTGGTCAGCACCTAGTAAAAGAAAATGACTTGTTTCTTTTCATTTAGGATCTGGAATACTTTTGTCACTTAGGTTGATGTTAGCATGAAGAGTTTTTATAAACCAACTGAAAAGCTTTGTGGATCCACTGCTCCATTAACCGCAGTTTATATTTTAAGGTGAAGTAAAAGATCGGTCCTAAGAACTTCACTTGAACGGAGGTGAATATGATCAATCAATAATTAACACTGTTCGCCTCCACTAAGTCCAAATTCCTGCATTTAGAATAGCTCTGCTTCTCTTAGTGTGACAGGTTTGTCAGCTTCATTTTTAATTCAACTTGTCCAGCAAGTGGTAGCAACACACTTACAGGTGAGGTTCTGCAGTTTTTGTGTCCTGGGTATCTTTTACTTACTGATTTATACGGTAAGCACACAACTGGAAGTAACTCAGAGAAAGCAGGAGTGTCAGAGCAGGATTTTTGGGATGGGCCTGTGGGTAATTTATTTTAATACAGATTATTGAAGAATAAACTGTCCTGTGCAAAGGAAAGGTATCTGGGGGCATGAAGGAGGAGGTGAATGACTGTGTGCATGTAAAGGACAAGTGACTGGAGGCTGAGGAATCAAAGTGGATTTATCTAAAGGAAAAAAGCCTGCCAAGTTTCACTACAAGTTCTTCCCGCTCTGCTCTGCCATTAACTGCAGCCTAACATGAATGAACCACCAAACTAGGGCTGGGAGGCATTTCAGATCTCCTCCGAGCTGGGCCTCCCTTGACAGCACAAGCAAGACCCACCGGAGCTGGGCCCTGTGTGGTGGATGGCTGCCCGCAGAGGTCCAAGCCGGGCCTTCCAAGCCTAGCTCAGGCAGGCCCTCCAGAGGGACTTTAACCTCAGCCCCACCGTGAAAGGAGAGCACTCCCAGCCGCACAGCTCCTAATCTCTCTCTGTTTTATGTTTTTAGCCTCTTTGTTTTTCTTGTCCTGCTGCCAACGGGTCAGACAGTGTGCACAGTCAAGAAGCAGCTGCCCGCTGAAGCTCTGAAGTTCACGTCATGCAGGCAGGGCTGCTGGGGGAGAGCGAGCGAGGGGGTGAGATTAGGTGAAACATTAGCCACGTCCTCTTGGCTTCCCTCCAGAGCCTTTCAATTATTTCTTTATGTGCTTTTGGTGCTGTGCTTATTTGGCATTTAAAAGGTATGCTCTGAGAGGATTTCACAACGAGCTGCCATTTTACAGTTCAAAACAGATGCAAGATTATCACCCCCTGGAAATTATGTCTCCACAAACCCCTTCCTCTCCCCTTCCTCAGAGCTTACAGCAAAGCCACTCCAAGCAGATCAATCATGAGGACTGTGTAACAGGCTAAAAATAATGCAAGTTATAAAAGTCTGGAAGCTGTTGCTCATTTGGGGATTTGAAGATCCAAATGTCCATCAATACCAAGGACTCTAGTAGCTGGACAAGAGTAGATAAGGGCCGTATAGTCTTCTAAGATGATTAATGTGACTTGCTATCCACTTACCTCATTGCCAGTTGCCAAACTGTGCTTTCTTAACTTCCCAGGATGCAGGGAACAGACAAATGTTCATAACAGTTTAACAGTTCTTCAGAAGCAGAATTTCATCCTAGATCTAGAAAAATAGGGTTGGAAGGCAAAATGAACTGCACCTATATTGCTCCTGACAGATGCTTGTCTAACCAGTTCTTAAAGACTTGATGGAGACTCCACCAGTGCCCGGGGCAACCTGTTCCAGTGCTTCATTTTCCTTCCTATTAGGGAGCTTTTCTTTATTCAGATGGGAGCATGGGCTAGATTCCTTATCTACCTGTCCAGCCACAGGTAGGTGGAGCTGCAGGTTGCATCACTATGGGTGACTTGTACAGTGTCCTAAAGACAGTACTTCCTTCAGGCCAGGGTGGGGAGGAATACTGTGATAAAGCCTGGAGTGCAAATTCAGGTGGCTGAAATACGTCTTCTGCCCAGGATAAACAACAGAGAAGTCAGAGAAGTAAATACTGGACTGAGCTTTCACAGCTTGTGTAAGCATCATAGGATTGTATCTTAATTTTGTGATGGGATTTATAAAATCGTTGTCAAGGGAGGCTAATGCACTTAACGTGACTCTAACTAAGTGCTATTCTTTAAGGAGCAGAAGATTTGAGTATTCAGGGATCAAATATTTTGTGTTTAATCTGGTCTGGCTCTTTGACAAATTTTGTTGGCTGAACTGTTATGCTGGTGATATGTTAACACTATAAAAATGGGTAGAAGATTTTTTTTTTCAGATAGGTAACATTCTGACTTTAACTTTCAGGCAATTAGCACTGTTTTTTTGAGCTGATTTCTCTTTTGGATCTCCTGGGAGACATCATGCAAAGAGTAGCTTGAGAAGAAAGACATGCCTGCAATTTGACACAAGCGTAGCCTGCCAAGAGAGGTCACTGCGGCATCCTCAGTGAATACATTCACAAAGGGATGAGATAACACACTCAGGAAGGTAGTTTGAGGGAGCCATTGCCGGCCTCGTAGGGTTTGGATCTTGCACAGGATTCATAATCCCAGAAATGAAGAAAGCTCAGCTCTCCTCTAACCATGGGAATAACCTTAGTATCGTGAGGTATTTCAAAAAAGGCTATGTTTCTTTCTTTCTTTCTTTTTTCTTTTTTCCCTTGTATATGTAAGAGAGAAAGGCAGGCAGTTAAGTTTTGCCAGTTTTTCTGGATGGACAAAGAATGATACCCTCTTCTGTAAGAGCTCTCGCTGGCCTCCTGAGACTAGGAAGTTTCCAGCTGGCCACCAGACTCTTCATCTCTAATGAATTTATCCTACATCCTACCAGCCAACATCTGCTCTCTTCTCTTGCTCAATAATTAGTTATGCAACCCCAAGAAATATGCTATTAATTCCTGAATTTCCAAGCTCAGTTCATGTACTTAAGGCTTCTTGCCCATTTCTTTCTCCCCCTGCTGTAGTTCCTGGTGTTCTCCATCCCAGGATGGAGGAAGGCAGTGCTGGAGATGCTTCACTTCCCTCCCACTGCTCACGGACCCAGTGATGAGAGATGGAGGCTAGAGGGGAAACAGGCCACAGGCTGCCCACTTTTCATTAACTGATGGCCAGAATGAACCAGCTCGCGTGACCTTCTCAGTAACACAGACCAAAGGGCTTCCCTGCAATCATTCCTGTTTGAATTACTGTTTTTCTTTGACTAAAACAGCTAAGTTTAATTTAACCACTCCCAGTGATGAAGAATCTACCCTCCACTCCATGTAAATTGTCCCAGCAGTTAATTTCCCCTCTCTGTTGAAACCACTTGCTTATTTCCAAGGCAGATTGTCTAGGTAGATGTGTGTGAGAGCACATTTCCAAAGTTTTGCTGTAAATGCAGATAGTCCTATATTACACCTGTCTGAGCCCTTTCCCTTGCTCTAGTGAAGGTCTTTGGCTTTTGGAAACTCTCACTGTGACACACGTTTTCCAATCCTCAGTCATTCATTAGACTCCTTTGTGAAACCTCTTAATCCATCAACATTCTTCTTCAATTGTACACATGAGGCCAGGACACTTTTAAACCATGACCAGTTATAGTCTTTGTCCATAGCATCCTGAGTTCCCAGGCTCATATACACAAGGATTCCTCCAGCCCTTTTGCTAAAGCAAAGGTTTTCTTCTGTTGGGTTATCTGCCTTGGCCACCCCCCCGAGTCACTGCTTCTAACAGCTCCTTTAACCTGTGTGGATGTTCTGCAAAATGTGCCCTCTGCTGAATGACTTTACTTTTGGCTGTGCTGAAGTTCATATTAAAGATTGGTTCCTTGTGTGCAACTTTGCTAAGCATGTCACATTGCTCCTTATCAGGACCTGATTTTTTCATTATTGACCACTCCATCAGTTTATGTGACTTTGATTCTGTCCCTGCTCGCAGGGCTATTCATGCATTTCACATCAGATGAAATACATAAGAGGAATAAGAACAAAGGCCCTCCTGTCCCACCTGAGTTCCTGAACTACAAGGCTGAATCACATTTCTTAGACTTACTTTAATTTTGGCTGCCTAGTGGAGATAACAGGGCTGTGGAGGAAGCCTGTAGCTCATGTAACCTAGTTAATTCTACATAACCACATGAAACTCCTCATCCTGCCCTAACCCCCACTACAGAGCAGCCTCCTCCTGCATCTTCCCAGCACCTCACCTCAGCAGTGCACAAACATGTTTTGGTGGCCAATGACGGTTGAGGGTAGAGATGGCTCTTTGCTTTGGGGGATGCTGCCTGCTCCTGTAGGCTGTGCCACCAGTATTGGGTCCTAAAGGCTGATGAAAGTGAACTGGTGGTTATTTTAGAAAATATTGGGAACCCTCACAAGGTATAGGACCATGTCTGTGAAGCTTTGTGTGAAGCTTAATGCTGAGGTGTATGCAGAGGGCACCTATTAGACTGAGTCATTCAGGAGACCTTGGTGCCAGGAGGTGCCATGGCCATAAGGTAGACAGTGAGGGTTCAGCACATGTGAGATAATGGTGAGTCTGAACTATGCAAAAGATCAGGAATGCTGAGGTCCAACAGTGAGGTACTGCATGAGTATGGGAAATGGCACGGTTGGTTACAGTTGTCTCAAACAGATCAAGCTATCTTGCCCTTCTTCCCCCCGCCCTCCTTTTTAAAGTTTGTTTGTTTGTTTGTTTGTTTGTTTTTTTTACCCCTAGACACCACACCTGTATCCTTTACTGGATTTAGCTGTGGAGATTTTGACTGCAGACCCCATGTGTTGTTTCCATCCACACCTGGGCTCTCTTTGCCCAGTTCTGCCACTGTCCATTCCTCTTCAGCCACGTCCCATCACTGCAACTTTTTCTCTCAGAGAGATCCTACTATTTGAGATCTTTGCCAACATTTAACTGTCCATTAACACAATGAGCCAGGTTCTGATCTCATTTACTTCTGCAAACTTAATAGAGTTCCCCTGGACTAGTACTGATGCACATGAGAACAGATCCTGTCCCATTTAATTTGCCCTACTGCATATTTGCTAAGAGCTAACTGCATAGGTGGCTTTGTACAGTATGCAGAGGACAAAAAGACTTGTGTGTTACAGGGAGCTGTTACCTTCCAGATGCTGCTGCACTGGCTGTTTGCACAGAGCACTATACAGATGGCAGTGGCTCCTCCCACAGTGCTCCTACTCTGGCCCCCCATATTACTGAGATTATTTTTTCTTTAAACACCCTGTTAAACTCTAGATGTCTTGCTGACTTGTGTGCAATTGGATTTAAATGTCAACATGATATTAATGTTTAACAATTATCACCAGGAGGTTCTCATACCTCTTCCTTAGAAGATACAAAAAAGCCCAACACCTACCTGTTCCTGAAGTCATATTGTCAGCTCAAAGCAGATTCAAGTGGTATGTTGGACCTTTATCAGTTATCACCTGCAGCAGTCCCTGGCATAGGATTGCCCTGAAATATGCTTTCCCTGGGCACCTTCCAAATTTCTCCATTTGCAATCTCCTCATAAACCCAAGAGAGCTTGTATTGTGGAAAACAAGAAATAGAATTAAAAAACAAAACAAAACAAAACAAAACAAAACAAAACTGAGAGGATTAAAAAATAGCCTGAATGATTTAATTTCTGTTTTAATTCCAAATATGCATGAGGCCCCTGACGTTTCCCACACACAGCTCCTTTCTCTGCAGCACAAAGAGGATATATTTTAAACGGTAATGTTAATGGAATTATATGTTGCTACTGGATAATGGTCTGCTGTGGAGAGATAATTGCTGAGGCGAAGCTGAGGTATTTATTGAAGATAAACATTGAGGCAAAGCCAAAATGTTTATTTTCTAAGCACCAGACCGTAATGCAGGCAAAACATATAATATCATTAGCATTATTACTAATACATTGGAAGCCTGAACGTGCCCCACCACAAACCCTTGTGAACTCACTGGGAGCAGAACTAGGCCCCATATGAGAAATCGACCCAAGCTGATCCAAACACTGATGCCACAGGGCAGCTCTGTTGACGGTATGGGCAATACTCAGGTGTTGTCCGTCTTCGCTGGTGTCTGCCCTTCTGTAGCTCAGGGAAGTGGCAGAAATGCTGTGTGGGGACTTGACAGCTCCTAGATGAAGCATCAGGAAGAACTGATTTCTTAACCAAGGTTGGCTCAACAAGAAATTACTACAAAACATTTGCTGATTCTTCAGCTTTGTTTGAGGTAAATGAACCATGAAAGATAAAACCGGCCTGTTGTCAGGCTATTATTTTTACAGTTTTCAAAACGAATTTTACAGATACCTGTGAATAATTCATGCACATATTATCTCTGAGCATTTGTGAAGTACAGGTTCATACAAGCACGTGGGCAGCTTCAAGCAGAAGCAGGGCCTGGAACCATGTAGTAAGGGAGAAAGACAGGCCCTGTGCTATGTCCTGGGCGGCGTTTGCAGCTGTTCTTGCGTGTTTGGGATCGGCAGGGCTCCTCTGGGCACATGCTGCTGCAGGTTTTCTTCTGTGCATGTCCTGAGGAGTCTGAGAGCTCTGGCCGTGTTTGCCTGTAGGAGGGAATCCCAGCTGATGTTAGGTGCCCTTTCATCCTATCCTACCCACCCCATACCTTGCAGCAGTGCTGAGCAGGGTCCCAAGTCCCATTTCACAGTTATCGGCACTGGCCTTGATAGATGAAAAAATCTGAGCTGGCTCTTTTCCACCATGTTATACCTTTCTGTCCAGGGATGGGTGCAGGTCCTGAGAGTGTGAAGATATTTAAACACCCAGCTCCTATTGATTACATAGGTCATTAGGCACCTAAATACACCCATGGGCCTGGGCATAACTCCCTAAACCCAGAGAGGACAGCAGTATCTTTGAGCATTGTATGCATTTGAACATTGGTTTCAGATTGGCTGTAAAGTGAATATGTGCACCTATGGAAAATACCACGTCACTCTATTATACAGAGCTGAAAGACAGTACAAGCTTCTTACTATTTTTCTACTTCTGAAGACTATAACCCAGATTCTTTTTTAAAAAGATAACTGAAAATTAGGCCATAACATACCTATCATGTGTATATGACACGATTTTCAAAGGTACTGAGCATCCAAGGTTGTGTATCCACAGCAGCTGATGGAATAAAAAATTCTGGGGTCTCTATCCCTTTAAAGAAATTAGTCTATTTATGAACAGTCCGGACTTTCCATGTACATACTGATGTATATATATATAAAAAAGAGCATGTAATTGTCCCTTATTTAGGATAGAAGCTTCCATTGTATCTCTGTCACCAGCACTTTCCCTCCTAAACCCAAAGCTCATCATTGCCCTGAGAACTGATGATTTGGTTAATCCTGCTCCTGAAGGAATAACTGCTGTGCAGCTGCATGTAGCCCACAACAGACTGGCTGTGCTTGGCGGTATTTCCCTTTCTAATTGCTTTGTGGGTTTCCCCCAGGCAGAAGATAGTGACCCCCAGGTCTTGCCCTAACGCACTGCCAGGACACAGCCAGGTGCCCCTGCAGGACCAATGCAGAGGGGTTTGCCATGGCACAGACCTGCCCTGAGGGTATAGCCACTCTTACTGGGAGCTGTGAATACATCCTAATTGTTTGCAAGGCTTTTTACAATGTTTGAATATTGGCAACCACAGAAATGCCAAGGGAACATAATGTAATTCATGTTTTTACAGCAAGTGCTATGAGGTAAGTTGACCTGATTACAGAATAGTGTATTTCTAGCTTTTCCTTCAGTTTTGGCGTATTCCCACAAGAGTTATAATTTTGATTTTAATTCTTCACTGGAGAGGCCATATCTGACTTGTAGATATTAATTATTATTACTTGTATTTTGATAACCTTAAAGGTCTCCAACAACATCAACAATGGTCAATATATACACATATACATACAATCATGTATATGTCCCAAACTGTAGTTGTTCTAGACTAGCTAATTGTCAAAGAAATCTAGGTAAAGATATGTATAAACAACAAACAAACAACAAAAAACAAGAGTTTACAAGTGTCAAGTTATTCTCATGATTTTGTTATTTTATTTACGTCCATACTCCTGGAGATTTGTTAAATGGTAGATAAATGAAGAGGGGTAAGGAGGGCAGCAAGGAGAACAGGGAAGGATGAAAGAAGAGAGACACACGCAAGTATCTATATGCATACATCTATATACAAATGCTCTCACACATAGGACATAGGCTGATCATTTGGATTTGTTTAGGTATATACGTATTTACAAGTGCTCATAGGTAGGTAGTCACATACAGACACAAGTGAAATTGTTCAGAAAGGCGCAGCAGTGAGGCTACGGAACAGTCACGACATGACTTTACAGCTGCTCTGTGGGTCAAGCAGCTCACCTGTGACCAACCTGGCTATGTGGCGCAAGTGGAAGTCTGCAGATATGCTCTCAGAAATACTATACTCTCCCTGGATTTTCCAGCTTGGTGCTTTTCTTACAGTCTGAGTGCTGCTTAACTTCTATAAAGTAATTCTGCTCCAAAATAACTATTTTTAATGTGTGTAATCTGGCTACAGGAAGCCTGCAAATACAAACTTCCTATGCCTTTTTCTATTCCTTCCTATTTCTTTTAATCTCAATTTGCACCAAGCCTAGAGTGTGACAGCCTCGAGAGCTGGGGCCTGGTGTACAAATGGCAGGACATTTCCTAGCCACTCCACTTCTTCTCATGTTCTTACCTTGGCATTTTAGTGATTGATAAACTAATTTTATAAAAATGTATGTATTGAAAGAATAAATTCACAAGAAATATAGCATAAAAAGAAAAGTTTCATGGGTGTTTCTAGTAGTCACCTGAATTGCAGACTGTATGACTGCTTGTTATCTCCTGAATCATCTGTGCCTGGCGTATATTTGACAATACATGTTTTGTCAAGTCAAACAGGCTTCCTTAGAAAGAAAGAGATGATATTATTATTGCCCAAGTAGGATTCTGTGTGTTTAATGGCAAAGCAGTCAAACTTCTTTCAGGTTTGACACAATATAATTCACATGATGTTTTTCAGAAATTAGCTTTAAACTGTTTATATGAGTAAATGCATTTGCACATAAAGACAGTTAGCAAACATTGTTTTGCTTTTGAGAAATCTCAGGATTGTTTTAATGCCATCTGCTTCAATGAACTCCAGTAGATTTGAAAGGAAAACTGTAATTACCGGATTACTTTGTGCTATAATATTCAATATTATGGTAATATGGGATGAACTAAGCATGCTGTAGGACTGAGGAACTTCTGCCTCCTAAACTCAACTTCACAGCGGCTTTAATTGGGTACTTAGCAGAAGGCAGTTTGAAACGTATTAGGGCACTTAAGTATTCAGCCAACATTTTGTTTGAAACTTTCTGCTTCCATACCCCCAAAAGTAGATGGGAGTCTTGCCCTCTACGCCCAAACTGCATAGATGGAAAAAATAAGAGTAAAACCACTTGTCATTTTGGTGTGACTGATGCACTGTAACATAAATTGTTTTGATCTTTCAGTATTACAGTGTAAAAACTGTGCTTCAAGCAGGAAAAATGTGGAACTAATTTTTTCAGTCCTTCCTCAGATAAAATTGATTTTTTTCTGGTGGAAAAATGAAGCTGGTAAACAGCAGAAATCGCATGCTAGCAGGAAGTCTCTAGCAGGAACAGCATTGCACTTTTGTCTTTCAACCGTTACTGATTTAAAGGATATTTACACAATCTTTGGCCTGTTCTAAGTATTTGCTGTTTGCACATACACCTTCGTCTTCACCTAGTTTGTATGGGCGCTGTATTCTGTTCTACACAGGTTCCCAGGCATGGCAATGGTAACTGTGCTTAGCCATGAGGATGAGCATGCATGCTGTGATGTGCCCTGCCAGCCATTCCTCAGGGGGGGACCTTCTGCAGCAGTCTGTGCTGGTGGGTACCAATCAGTTATTTTAGAAAGACAAGGTCAAATACAGTGGGAGCAGGAAGTTCTGTAGTTTGTATTGGCCTTTAGCTCCTTGGGAATTTCATTCTGCAGATTCAGAGCTCTAAAAAAGTTCTGTCTTTTGCCCAAATTAATTTTTGCTTACCATAGATTGCTATACCTCAGAGGACTGTGGCTGAGAGCACCAAGGCTGATCACAGTCTTCTCTCTGCAACTCTCTGTGGCCTTTTGCAGTGACTGTAAAGGGACTCAAAGATGAAGAGCCTGAACTAGACTTGAAATGCCATGGATGGCCAGGATAGATTGCATGGGACAGGTTGGATTCATTCAGAGCAGCCCTTGTTCTGCTACAATGTTCTGTAATATATGGAATTTGGTACCATGACATGCAGGATGAGGAAGAGCACGTTCCCAGGCCCCAGTCATGGAGAACGTCAGGCAGAGACTTCTTACCAAGGAGAAAGTCTGGCAAATGTCCCTTGCAGAAGCTGCTCTGTGCAATTATTGTCAGTCGGGAGTTCAGAGCTACTACTAAATTGTGGACTGATTAGCTAATAGTGGACTTTTGCAGGTAGCCACACAGTGGCCTCAAACTCTTCAAAAAATGGTTTCCTTCATTTATCAGAAGCTTCTCTTTTGCTTCAGTTGCCTGTTCTCATACAAACAAAGCCTGCTGATCACAAATGAGGTCAATAGGCATTTAAATGTTGATTTTAATAAGTGTATGCTTGACTACCCATTGCATATGCTATTGTGCTTTTCCTTCATCAACACATGAATACTCTGCTCGTTGGTTTTGAAAAAAAGTGTATTAATTATGTGAAACACTGAGCCCAGCCCAAACATCAAAAGGACTTGTCGGTGCTCACTTTCTCACTGGAGGCTTGTTTGATGAACCCAATGATCTATGAGCTATACTGTGCATGACCATATACTTTGTCCATAACATGTGCTGGATTGTAGTTATACATGTAATAGACCTGAAATCATTATGATTCCCATAATCCTTCCACACATTCCTTGTTGCAAAATTCATGCTCCAGTTACAAAAATTGAATTCATACTAGAATGTTTTCATTACTTGGATGTTTTGTTGACTGTTGATCATAGAGTGAGGCAGATGTTGAATCTACAAGGACAGGGAATGGAAGCAAGAATGGATTAGAGGTGGCAAGAGTTGAAAAAGAAAGGATTTATGTCTTTTTCTTCAAGAGGAAATTAAGTCAGTGATATTTACTGGAAGAATTCATAACAGATTTAAAATGACCTTTGACAATCTTGACAATGGCAGTATTCACCAAGTGGAGGGGCAATCCCTATTTCTACCAAAAAGTCTACTGACAGTAGTGATTTCATTTCTCGCTTACCTGTTGTGAAAATTTTGGAGATGAAACTTTTTGCTCTGTGTCTCTGAGTGGTTTGAAAATCACTGAACTAAACAATTAACAAAAACTTTGTGTGAATCATTAGCAAAGTGACTTTGAGGTGTGGAAAAATCTCAGGCCTCCCTTTTACCTCATGTTTGAAATCTCCCATTCTCCTGAAATGCTGTTCAAGCTGAGAAGGGAGAAGGAGACAGAAATTAAGGGAATATCTCTCTTTAGAAGAGAATATCCCTCTTTAGAAAATGCAACTTGTTTAAACTATTGTTCTGCATTGTTGACATTCCTTTAAGCACTAGCAGGGGGCAATGATTTGGACCCTCTCTTCAAATGAAATTATTGGTAGGATGGTAGCAGCATTAACTGGTGAATTCTTCTAAGCAACATCAATTGGTGGCAATGACAACATTCCAGAAGGCTTACTTAAAATATAGTGTATTGTGTAACCCTTTTTATTTGTCTGTTGCACAATCTATTTGCTGATACTTGTTTCTTTCCCTCCCTCTCTCTCCCCTAGGCTATCAAACAAAGCTGCCCAACCTTACACTCATCCATCAACCTTGAGTTATTAAGAGAATAACTGCAGAACATTTACAAGTGGATGGGATGGAGTGCTGGCTGCTTTTCAAGAACACAGTCAGTGCTACAAAAACTTTGCAAGATGGCAAATTTTCTCATGCTGGCTGTTCTTTGCTCTGCTAGGACCTGCTAGAAGGAATGGTTTCTTGAATTTAGGGTAACTAATACAGGATGATGCCAAAGCTGTTAATCTTATCATCATATCACATGTCATACCAAATCATAATTCTATCTTAGTAAAATACCTTTTTTTTTTTTTTGTAGCTATTTCTCACAAAAGCTTTGGGATATATTGGAGGCAAGACAGGAATCAGGATAAAGGCAGGCATCTGAGAGCTTATATGACTTTCTTAAGGATAGTTTTAAAAAATCAGTGCATCGAAGTAGAGATTCTAAGAGTCTCACACCAGAAATGTAACAAAATGAAGGTAAAATGGATCATACTAAAGGACATTTTCTCACTGATTAAAAGACAGAGGTTGTGATGGAGTGGAGTTGCTATGTAATAATCTAAGAATCTGATCAGCAACTTAGGGTGTGCATGAAGACATCATCTAGGCTGGTGCAGCACAATTTACTCCCACAGCTTGAAGAGCTGGGAAACACAGTGCAGAGGCTCCTTGCAAGCCAGCACTGAAACAGAAGCAATATAGCCCTGAGTGCCGTGCCAGCTGAACATGATTATTCTGCCTCTCAGTCCCACTTGGCGTATCTGCATGGTACTTTGCTGTGCTGTGTGGACTTGCCAAATCAGCTCAGTGCTAGCTTGGGGATCTCTGCATCATGTTCTCTGCAATGTAAATGTACCCTTGGAAATTAAGCTAATCTGTTTGACTTCTAGAAGGGTAGGAGAATGCTTCCTGGCTAGCCAGCATTGCTCTAATTAAGTAGGACTGTGGGAAGAAGAAAACATGTCAGTCTGCACAGTGACTTTCCAGACAAGAATATCCCGGAAGGCACTGGAAAGCTGATCCCTTTGAGCATCCTATATTCTGTTCAAGTGAAGAGCTTCAGGCTCTGTTTTGACAGTGTAGGTGCTTGAAAATCCAGAGATCAGTGAACAGTTAAGAAGTTGTTCCCAGAAGGGAGCAGGCAGTTGTCAGGAGCTGCTACTGGGCACAGGACAGTGCGCGGAGAGGCTCTGCTGAGGGAGTCTGGAGGAGCAGCCAGCACAGTAAGCCTCAGTGGGAGGCACACAGATAGACTTGAATAGATATCTCTTTTGTTGTAGGCCCATTTTCTCTGTCTTGTCTTTGTTCTAAGCAAATCAGGCTCTGCTTTAGCAAGGCTGTTTGGTGATGGACACTGCTCTGCTCCTGGAGGCAGAAGAACTGAAGATGACTCAGGACCATGAGGTAATCCTGGCTGACCGCAGGAAACCTGAGCCTGGGAGAGTCATGGGGCTCTGCTGCAGGAGACGTGGAAGCCAGGGGCCTGGGACCGGGAGAGAGGGCATCTGATGGAGGAATGTAATTTATGCAATTATAATGACAAAGGTTATGAACTTGCATTTTTAAATTCTTCTGTTCTGTGTCAATTCAGAAATCGGCTACAACCTTTTGTTTGTAGTCCTCTGTAAATTTGGCATGTCAGAGGGCATTTAATACCAGGAGAAGCAGCAGAGTTAAACTACTAAAATATGATTGATTTTCAGCAGCTCCCACACTGTCTGTGCTTTCTCCACTCAGTAACAACACTGCGTGGTGACTTCACCCTGCATGCATGGCAATTAGAAGTTTTTACCATTCTACTTCATGTTGTGAAGATCCTCAGCAACAGCGGCACTGAGATTAATGAGAGGGAAAAATAAAAGTTTACCAAAGTTGTTACTCGTGAACACACATCACAAATTGAGCAACAAACACATGAAACACAGAGGGTAAATTCCTGTGATAGCCTCTACACAGGAGGCAAGCTGAATGAAAACTAACGTTTCCTTTCCCTCTAACTGTCCTCTTCTCCCTGCTTTTATCAGTTCACTTCATATCCTCCCTCTGACTGTTCTTCCTAATGCATGTTGTGGTGATGTACCTCACACCTGATACCACCCAGTTTTAGCACCTCCCTGCCTTGCCTTCTGGCTCTCCTCTTCTCCCACTCACTCTCAGTGACTTTTATTTCCATCCTGAGACCCTGTCTCATTAATTAGGCTTCCCTCTGCTTCCCCTCCCTCCTGATGTGGCCTTCAACTCTGGCTCAACCGTTTTAACAAAATACCTGGTTATCAGACTGATACTTATCAAGCACATTCCCCTTCCTCTTGTTCAGCAATGCCCTTATCTTTTGCTTTATTATTTGCTTCTTCTATTACTCCCAGGCCATGAATTGCATCAAAGCCTTTTTTGCTCTTGATCTACTTCAGCACTTGTCTCTGAGCTTCTGTGTTGCACTGACACCCTGAGTACTCACTGTAACCTTGTTTGTTGTCTGTGGAACCATGTTATCATATGGAGAAGCACTGAATGTTCAAAGAAGTTCATGCTGATTTGGGGGACGATTTCCAGTCCCCTGCTGGCACATCTGGTTCAGAGAAAAATCAAGCAACAGCTGTCCACTTTCAATCTTTCTTTTATATGTTATTTCAGGTCTACACCTAAGCAAAACACTCCTGCCTTTTTTCCTACAGTACTTAGCAAATACGCCTATTATATTGATTCTTTCCTATTATATTGATTCTCACTCTTTGATTCCTAGAGCAAGCAATCTGCCCAAGCAGCCCAAGAGAAGCTCCTTTCCTTAACCCTTCTAGATTGTCGCTGGCCCAGGGACCGGTTTCTTAGATGACACTTCCTTGCACTGTTTCCCTCTTGGCTTCTTTGTCAACCATCTTCATGCTATCTCCCATGCTGCAACCAGCGGCAAGCTCCCAGTTGAAGTTCATAAAACTGCTCCCTCCCAAATTACTCCTTAAGCCTTCCCCTTTGTTGTTGTTGTTGCCTCAAAAGCAGTCCCATGTAATGGTGCCTAGAAAGGCAGAGAGGCTTATTCTTTGGTGATGCATTCGTGACACTGTTGCCTCATTTTACCACTTCCACTCCTACCTCATGTTTGCCTTATTTACCTGTTGCATCTTGTCATAACCTACATAAGACGTGCTATAGAAGAGGGACTGCCCTTTCTGCTCCAAGTCTCTCCCTGTTTCATCAGGGTATAGACCAACTCTTGGTTGCTGGTATGGATCAGGGCCCAGTGCCCCCCAGCCCAGGCAACAGCCTTGCAGTTCAGATGTTCTCTGGAGATCTAGTAGCCGTGAGCTTTAATGAACTTAAGAACAGTTAGGAAGCCATTAGCACCAAGAGCTCCTGTTCCTTGGCAGAGTGCTCCAGTCCTGGGACAGTACCAGGTACAAAAGGTGGACACCACCCCTTTACCCATTAGGCACATCCTCCAAAGACCGGGGCTGCATTGGCCATGCTCTGTGCTGAGCTCCACAATGACCAGCGTGGCATTAAGCATAGTCACAGCTGGTCTGATAGCTCATGCCCCTGCAGGGACTCAGATAGAAAGATGCTTCATTTGTGAATCCTGAAAGCTTTGTATGGGATAAGCATCAAGAGCTCAGTGCAGCTAATGAAGTGATACCCCTGATAATGCTCAGCATTAAATTCATTTCTTTGCTTCTCCAGGGTTTCAGGTTATTCCAGTCTGGGTTCCAGTCTCTTCTTTGCATGGTCCTAACCCTGAGACACAGTCTCCTTATCTTTCCTTTGGATCTTCCTTTTCTTTTTCCGTCCATTTCTATGTCTTTTATTCATTGACCTTCAGGACAAGATGTGCCAGGCCAGAAGAGAGCAGCACAGTTTGTTTCTTCCTTTGAAATTTTGAGCATATCAAAAGGATCTTATACTGATGATATCTTTTGCTTATTTGTATTTCTGCTCTCCCCACAGTTTTTCCCATCTTCCCATTCTCTGCAAGGTCCAGAGACATTATCATTACATCCCATTCCGGCAGAACCATGCCAGTAGCCATGAGGTGTGGTGGAGTCTAATCTTGGTCACACAACTTTCAGTTGTGTATCCAGGCCACCTGGTCTTGAGTTATTTCAGGTAATGAATTCAGGATAAGTCTCCAAGCCATTAAGAAGAAATCACTTGCTGCTGAGTTGCTTTCTCTGTGAACAGAATTTCCAGGAGCATTGATTTCCAAGCTAATACGAGTGGATTTTTTTTTTTTTTTTGTTTTCTTATGGTCTGGAGCAGTCACTTTCCTTGCAAAACCAGGAATGGTTGTAAGATTATCCTACAGAAGGACCACTCACATAAAAGTCATGTATCAGGCATCTGTAAGAAACAGGCTAGACCATTCTTGAAAGCAAAAACTGTCAGCTAACATCTTGGCTGGAATTAAAAATCCTGTTGTGTGATGCTGAAATACTTCAACAGTCTTCTGCTGGAAGTTGTTTAGGAGAAAACAAAGTATTAGTTTTATTTCTCTCTCCCTTGTTTTTAACATGAATTTAACAGTGTTACAATGAGCAAAACTGAGAACACGATAAAAGAATGACCCAGTGCTTTTTCTGAGAGTGCAATACCCATCTTGCTGTCTACCATTAGCTGGCACAACCCATCTTCAAACAGTTGGTTTCTACAGTTCACCATCGCAGATGTAAACTCACAATGACTTATTGTTACCATCAAACATAACTGCATTAGAATCATGAAACACTTCAATATAAAAGCATAAATCTCGATTTCCCATCATCAGTCCCCTGAAGTGGCCGGTGCTTGTAGAATAGGTCTTTTACAACTGTAGAGCAGCTGCTCAGCTAGTGTAAATCAGCATATTACGTTGTGAAGTGGAAAAACGTTGGTACTGCTTAAAGGTTGTTTTAAAGAGATCAGTGAGTAATTAAATGCTCAACATGTCCACTGGGAAGGGTATAAAACAAGAGTCTAATTTGCAAAAAAGAAGATTTACATTATATATGAAAAAAAAACCACCCTGTCTAGGGGATAAGCATCAGGCAGGCAGGCTATGTTGCAAATCTCCTTCACTGGAGGTCTGTATGAACAGATTAGACCAACATCTGTCACATATGGATGGATTCTGCTCTGGTGCAGGGGCTGAACTCGATGTGCTCTGGAGATCTCTTCAGTGCTTATATGGCATGGAGAAATGGACCTCAGCATTGAAACAGCTATGGGATTAGCAAAACACTTTTGACTCCTTGCTTCCTGTTCAAGACACGCCAGAAGATTTGCAAATCGATTCAGTCCCATGTGTTAACCTCTGTGTTATTCAGACAAAGTTTCTCAGCCTGCACTTGATTTCTGAGCATAGCTAGGACGCAAGACAGGCAGTGCTCTTAAATCATTCCAGGGAATCCACCAGCAAATATTAAATCATTCCAGTAAAAAGTTATTACTCTTTTCCTGCTCAAATGAGCTTTAACAGCTATTTAACTCTATTATAGTTAACTATACTATATACGTATCTAGTTATTACTGTAAAAGTATATAAAATATATATATATAACCATATACTGTAGTTAGCTATTAAGCAACTATAATAGCTACGTGTGGGTTTTTCAGAAGGCATTTTATAGATTTAAATCAATGGAAAAGCTTCCGTTGGCTTTAATGGAAAATGAGTCAAGAATAAAGGGAGAATATTAGTGTATTTTGACATAAATTAATATCAAGAGTAAGTGGTAGGGCCAGCAGAGACTTCATGGTACCATATGACTGGAATTCACGGTGTATGCACTTCCAATTATCAAGATTTTGCTAAGCACATTTAAGTAAAAAAATATATTCTTCCATCTTACTTTGTCCTTCGACATTTGTTCTAAGAAGTTATGAGTATTTTAGTAGTGCAGGAGACAGATTTTAAGGGCTCTTTTTTCAGATAGCCACTCTTCTGCAGGATTCTCCATCCTGACATGCCCAGTCTCCTGCTTTGTGTGCAGTTTGGGGATCAGTAGGCAGTGTCAGAAGAGGAACAGGACAATTGTACTTCGAGAAGAACGTTATAGTTCCTGCATATCCCTGTGTTGTTCAGGCCACTTGGATGGAATAGTTTTGAGGCAGGAAAATACTTTACCATGTAGCACAGAATAAAGTCTGAGACCAAGTTCGTGCATGGGTGTTTCTCGAATTACGCCTGTGGGATGCGTTGTGTTACAGGAATGCTTGCGAGCACCTGCACTCTCAGGGGCACTTTTCAAGACTAAGCCCTGTGGCCTGACACCGGAGGAGTACGAGAGCTCACTGTTCACACCTGCTTGTGAACAAGGAAAGGAGCAGCCCAGATCCCTTGTGAAGTCCAGAGGGAAGCCTCCCCCCAGACCTGCACTTACTGGTTTAGGAGCAACATCACCCAGAAGCAGCTCTGCTGCTCCCAGAGACAGCTCTGGTCTGGTTTCACTGCACTTGTGTGGCAGAGTCCGAGGACAAAATTAAGTAGCCCAGCTAAACTGAGCTCATCAGCTTTAAATGGTGCAGTCCTGCTCCTCCTGCCTTCCTCCCCCTTACTCTCACATTTCACCCCATCCTCTTCATTTTCACCTTGGTACTAATAAAGCTTCTTCCTTAAGGACCCTTGCTGGGCTCCAGCTGACTACGTGCAGAGCCAGCTCAGCTCCCATCCATTGCTTTCCCGGTACCAGGACTGCAGAGCAGGCACACTCACGTCTGGCACTGCTGCTGTTAAGCCCAAGATGGTAAATCCAGCCAGACTATCGAGTGCTGAAGAGAAGAACGTGCTTCAGAGAAACCTGACTTGCTCAGCAGTGGGATAAGGAGGCTTGTTATCTCTGGCCAAGTGCCAGTGTTGTTAGTGCTGTGCTGTCTCTGGGTAACACTATCTGCATGTCCCTTTGTCACCCTCTCCTGTACCTGTATTACATGGTTTCTTCCATTGTCTGGGGTACTGCAGTGTTTGCATTTCATCCCACAATTTCTTTGAATTGTGTGCTTCTTAACATACACTGTGCTGTTTTAAAGGAGGGAAAATCAATTTTCATTCTAGTGTTCTAGTTGAGGTCTGAAAGGCTAGAGTACAGTAGATTGTCATCTCCTGGCCTTCAACACAGAGAGAACTATTCATTAAAATATTAATACATCATCAGAAGATGATGCTAATAAGGGCCATAATAACTACTTTAAACTAACCTAGGGGATTTTATTACATATTGTACCAAGTAAGATGTAAGGAGTACTTTTTGTTCCATGAAAAGTTCGTCACTAAGAAAGAACAGGAGAAGCACATGAAGATTCAGAATATTTTCAGAAGTGTGACACTGAAAGAAACTGTGCAGTAGGAGACAACTGAAATTTCTCTGACTTTTTTTTTAAGTTAAAATACTTTGAAAGACATATCAGTTTTGTCAGGAAGAGTGGCAAAGTAGCTGAAGAAGTCACCTCATGCTCTGTGATGAGGTGATTTCCTAGACTAAGATCCTGACTCAGTCCCTGCTTTGCTGGAATCCAGGTGCTCAGTGGTGGCAGGATTTGTAAGTGAGAACTATAAAAGAAACTGGGACAGGGCATCAGTGCTCTGTTCCCAACCCACACATGCCTTCCAAAGTGGAAAAGCAAGAGGCTTAATCTGCACATAGATGTCTTAATACAGTTTTGACAGAATTATTATTTGAAACACATTATTTCTACCTCTGAAAAACAAAAGCAAAAATAAATTCCAATACTTAGATATGGCCACAAACAACTTAGGTGGCACTTTTGGTCCATGCTAGTCTTGTCATGGGATTGTATCGGAGCAAGTCTAGAGACAGTGAAAAAAGAAGTGAAAGCACACAGTGTGTATGCCAAAAGGCAAAGGCAAAGCTGATAGAGAAAGCCTGGGGTCAGAAGCTGGAGGTGTTAGAGGAGGTTGTGTTTTTGCTCAGCTGAGAGCTGAGGCTATTTCATCAACTCCTTGAGGTCCCTCCAAAGCAGGCGGTAGGCCACATGGGCATTGCTCCACCAGCAATGGTGGTGCCAGACCTGCCTCTATAGAGGCCTGGTCATACAACAAGAGCTTGTCTGGGGAAGTACCAGTCTCACTACAAACATGCAGATCAGTTCTGCTGGGGGAAAAGGATGGAGAGAAAATGGCTGCTGAAAAAAATGCATGGACAGCCTGGGCAGAAGGGCACCATAGTGGAATAGAAAGGGATATGGAGAGTTTGAGATGGCGGCATGATGCCCAAAAGTTGTTTTGAGCAGAGTGCTGGATGTGAGCGTGAAAGCACAAGGAAGATGCAGGTGTGTAAACCGGCTATGTCGCAGGGTTTGAGGTGCAGAGAGGCACAACGGGCAGGCACTTGTCTCCAGAGCAGCAATCCAAGAAGCCTCAGCTGCTCGCAAAGCTCGGGGTCTGTGCGCCCACAAGAGAGGCCCCTGTCTTCCATGGGCACCTCCAGCTCTGCTCCGGTGCTCGGCCAGAAGCGCGGCAGCCTGTGTGGCTGCCTGCCTGGGTGCCGAGAAGGGCAGGATGCGGGAAGCTGGCAGCTCCCGGCCCCACTGCCTTGGGGCCCGGCCCACTGCCGTTCCCAGAGCACACCTAACGCCCACGGATGGTGTTCGGCTGCCTGCAGAGCTCGGCGGTGGCCAAGCTCTTTGAAATCACGCCTTGGTTATGAGGGAGGTGGTAATGGGGATGGCGCTGCCATGTGTTTTTTCAGTTAATGGTGAGGTGGTTAGGGTGCCTGCCCAGGGAAACCTCAATATTAGGTCTTCCTCAGCCTGGAGAAGATCAAGCTGATGTTTCCCAAGCGAGCAGCCTAATGAGCAGGACAGCTGTGGGAGGGGAAGAAACTCAGAGCTTGTTGTTGAAGATGGGTCTTGGTGGAATAACTTAGGCGTTACTCAAAGGGCCAAAAGAGAGCAACCAGAGGCAGCATGACTGCAGCCCAGGGGCTACAGCAGAGCTGGAAAAGGGCAAGGCTTGGCATAGCTGCTGCTTCTTGGACATTTCTGCATCTGAGCCCATGCAAAAGACAGTCCAGCACCAGATGTAAAGATTCCCTCTATTAGAAGAAAAAAACTGTTTGTCACAGAGCTAGGCTCCTTGGTGTACCTAAGCTTTTTTAAAGAATCCTAATTTCTGAGTGGCTGCACTACATGTGTTTGAACCTCTCAGGTTAAGGATGGCACTTAGTATAGTTATTTCTTGAGCAAGTGCTTTAGCCAGCAGGGTACCATATAGGACTTGGGTAGTGGCATCACCACAGCCCTAAGTTTTAAAAGAAACTTTAAAAGAAACTGCAGTCCTTGCTTTTTCTGATGGCAGGAATCAGGCCTCCCCATCACCAGGGTTTTGCACTGGCACAGCTCCCAGCTCAGCATCGCCATTCAGCAGCACCTAACCCTCCCTGCAGCCTGCGCTTAAGCAGCTAGCACAGCATCCTGCTATTGATCGGGGGAGACAACCCTGGAAGTTTGTGAGGGATTTCACCCTCTGGTAGGCTAATTATATAATATCTCACTGCATTTTCATCTATATGTTCAGTGTTCCCATGCAGTTTTCCCAATTCCTGTTTAAATCTGCAACATTGCCTGCGTGAAGAGCCATACAGGGAGTGGTCAGCTACTGCTTTTTCCTGAAAGATGAATAGGCCTTAAAGCAGGTAGTGGCAAACAGTTATAAATCATCTTGAACACCGTGAAAGTTTCCAAATATAAACAGATACTCAGGAATGACTGTAGAGGAACAGAGAATCTGTTTATTAGGTTGTCACTTTATACAGCTAAACAATTTACTGTTTTGTTTGCACTGAGATATGTGTCCTTTGTAGGTAGCAGCTGTACACCAGCTGTGTGCATAGTTTCTTCTATGAAGATTATACAGGGAACACATGGGCTGCAATGTGGAAAAGGAGTTTCTCCTGTGGAGTAAAAATGCAACAGATGTGCTGGATGTTGTCCCTCTCTGATGCATGCAGAGATTTGTCATCAAATGTGTTGTAAACACGACCGGTCATCTCCATTGCCTCTGAATGAGTTACCAGCTTCTTTGGAAAACGGACCATGGTTTCAGGAGCACCTGAGCTGGTTTTGTGTATGGCAGGCCCAGAAAGGTCTTTACTGAGTCTGAGCTAATGAGCCCCAGTACACCAATGTCTGCTCTTCGCAGCCATGAAAGTGGTGCTGCGCAGAGGCAGCTCAGGTCTCTTCAGGACTAACAATACCACCCAGGACCAGGTTTGGCTGCTACTGAACCTGCCATCTCATGCATTTATGCACTGCTACATTTGAGCTAAAAATCCCTTTCCCTTAAACTAATTTACTCCTTTTCCATTAAGCTTCTCATTTAAAATAATTCATTATTATCCATTCCTGTGACCAGGATAGTGAAAAGTTGACTGCATGGGCCTTTCCTTGTTGTCTCCTAAACCGTATCCCTTAAAAGAAGGTGGAAGCCATAAGAAAATCTGAGGGAATATCCCTCTGTTAAATGCAGGGCTTGGTGAAAGTACCAGCCACCTAAAACAAATCTTTCTCTTAAAAACAGTGGAGCTGCTCATGAGAGGAAGAATTTGAGAGCGTGAGCCTAACAAGGTAGCAGACTTCATCACTCCTACCAAACATACAATGTGGAGCCCCAGATAGAAGCCAGCATATCTCACATCTCTGCTACTGTACAGTTTTCCAGCTGTCCCATGTCTCAGCAGGACCTTGCCTCCTGCAGAGTGTTCAACCAGATCCTCTCCTCTGCTTTATTGCAAGGTTAAAAGCCAGTTTCTCTGCCAGGTGAGTCTGCCAATGCTCAGTCCCGAACGATCTCTATCGCCAGTTTCTGATACTTTGAAGAATAAGATGTATTCAGTATTATATCAAAAACAAAATAAAAATCACAAAGGGTCAGAGATTACCTGGAATGTAAAAATGACCAGGCCAAAAAACCCTTGTATAAACACGGCTGAGAGTTGCAAAGTGGTGGTAAAAGCAATACAATACAATCTTCAACCTTCATTTAGGTTTTAAACTGGAAAAGGGTAGATTTAGATTAAATCTTAGGAAGAAATTCTTTACTCTGAGGGTGGTGAAGCTCTGGAACAGGTTGCCCAGAGAAGCTGTGAATGCCCCATCCCTGGAAGTGTTCAAGGCCAGGCTGGATGGGGCTTTGAGCAACGTGGTCTAGTGGAAGGTATCCTGGCCCATGGCAGGGGGTTGGAACTAGATGGTCTTTAGGGTCCCTTCCAACCCAAACCATCCTATGATTCTATGATTCTATGATTCATGATAGCAAGTCTGTCTATAACTTCAAGTGTTTCTGCCTGTTTGTTTCTTCCTCTCTCTTACATGGGTTAACTTGCTAATGTGCACTTTAATAGTTCTCTGCATAATTTATCAGCAGTGGATTAAAGACAGGATTATAGGGCATGCAGCATTGGTTTGCTTCTTGTGGTATCCCATGGCTGCTCTGTACTTAAGGCGTTTGCAAGACCAGGTCCAGCTAACAATACACACAAGCACTTGACAGCAATCTTTTCTTCAGACTCTCTGTCTGAGATGATTCAGCACTTAAAGATGCAGTCTCCAGTACTGCATTTTTCTTCTTGAGCCAGAACTTTATAACTCCTCAAAGAAACCCAACCCAATATTAATATAACACACAATTACAAATGCTCTTACCTGACTTACCATGCTGAATGCATTTGTAATGTTAAATTAGACTTTGTGGCTCTTTGTGCTGTTGCTTGGACCTGCACAATTCCCTAGAGACATCAGCCCTGCTGTTGGAGACAGCAATGCCCCAGTACAAGTTCTGGTGGATGCATCAGCCTCTTCAGTTTGGCATGCTGCGTGTTGCCCAATACCTGGTGGAAGAGAAGGAGGGAGGTCTCCTGTGACACCACCAGCTGCTGTGGCCATCATTTCCAGCACTGTTTCCCTACAGAGACAGAAACTGCCAGGTCCCAACTCATAACACATTTCTTAATTTATCTTGTCAATCATTTTAGAGACCTGCAGATCTCCAGTCTTTAGCACTGACACAACTCTAGGTTTTGCTTTTCTGTTCTTGGTGATATTTAGTAATTTACCAGTGCTAAGCATGGATGGGAGTCTGACTCTCAACTGATTCCAATGAGAAGTTTATTATTTATAGTCCAGAGTGTATTCACTGAGAGGGTGGTTGCACACTGGAACAGGCTCCCCAGTGAAGTAGTCACTGCACCAAACCTGTCTGAATTTAAGAGGCGTTTGGACTGTGCACTTAGTCACATGGTCTAAAATTTTGGGTAGACCTGTGCAGTGCCAGGAGTTGGACTCGATGATCCTTATGGGTCCTTTCCAACTCGGGATATTCTGTGATTCTATGATTCTATGACAACAGGAATTAGCATCCTGTTTTATTCTTATCCCTCTCACCCTGCAGGCTGCTTAAACTCATGCTGATGAACCAGAAGCCCGTTGACAAACATCTTTAGGAGCCCCAAAAGACATGTTAAGCACACTCTCTGGCTTACCTGGAGAACCTCCTAGGAAGACTATCTCCAGAAAATGACAATAAAATATAGGATAGACAAACACTTCTTCTTCTTCTTTTTTCTTTTTGTTTTTCATTCTTTTATTTATTTATTTATTTATTGCAGTATGAGCAAAGCTATGCCTGCTTTGATTCAAAGAGCCAATGTTTAAAGTGGTATTTGTACAGTTCTTCTGCCACTCTTTTCTAAATCAAAATGTCACCTGTGTAGCTTTCTGTACCAACACACAGTTGTTGTTTTATCATGAATACAATTCAATTATCAGTTTGAAAAAACAAAGGCTCTTAAAAAGGAACTGGTTGTACAAAGATAAGTGCTGTAAGGCCACATTCTTTCTAAGGGTAGCATCTAGGCTGCTGATGACACATTGGGTTAGAAAAATAATCAGCCGTATCTCCAAAGAATGTTCCCTTCTTCTGCATTTGTTTAATTCTTTTGGGCCTACATGTAAATAAAAGACTTCATTCTTTAAATCTATAAGACCAGCTGAACAGTCTTATTTCTTTCACTTCGTTTTTTAAGTTGCAAAACAAAGAGACTGTGGCTTTGTTTTATACTTTGCCACAGGACAAGGAGAACTTTTGTGGGTGTGATCTTTAAGACGGAGGATCAGTTCCAAGTCATTTGTGTTGAAATGCTATATCTCTGCTTTGCTCTGAGCTTCAGATATTTTTGCCCCCATTCTCTTTTTCCATCGCACTGTGGATTCTCAAGCACGGCCACATATCAGCAAACTCCCACTCCCCACAGGCTCCAGTCTGCTAGACATGATTTCTGTCCTGTGGCAAATCCTGAATATATGTGTCAAGGGTTAGTTTTGCATCTCTGTGGGGCCTTCTCCCAAGTATTTTATTCCAGATCTGAACAATGATCTGACCACTCTTAACGGCTCTGTAGCACCTTCTCTCCCTTGCCCTCCCCTCCCCAAATATTTAGATTGTTGCCAAGCTCTATTTGTTTTTCACTGAGTGCTTTACTCCTCAAATTTCCTTAATGCAACACATGGCATATGCTCACGCACCTAGCTGGTGCCCTTGATTTCAGCCAGGAAATCTGCCCTGCCGTTCTCTCCAAGGTTCTCGCCTCCGCTGCAGAGGTGCTGCGGCTGCTCAGGAGCAGTTGCTGAGCTGCCATAAATTAGAGGCAGGTGTATTAAAGGAAATAGAAATTGGTCATGGTTTCCTCCAAACTCGAATGGTGAAGGAACTTTGCGTGCTGCTGAGCTACCCCTGGAGCAAGAGTAAGAACTGCCCAGAGAAAGCCAGGACAGAAAGCGAGGAGTGAAAACCACAAAAGTTGTCCCAAGCTAAACCATCATCACCGATGAGTCGCATGTATTTAATGATGCTCATTAAAAAAAAATGTTGGGCATTCAGAGGCAATAAGAATGAAAAGTTTAAAAAAAGACCAAAAAAAGGAACCATTTGGGGTATTTAACTTCTTCTTCTACTTGTGAAAAATTTTGCACGCTCATAGAACTAGTTCTAAATTTTCTTCTTTCCCTTTTTAATTTCTTCTTTTGCAGTACAAGAAGGCAATTGCCATCAGGTTAAGCTTTTTCTTCCCCCTTGCAACAAGCAAATTCATACATTTTTCTTTCATTCTTCTGTAACTTTTCTAAACCATTTTGTAATTTTGTAAAAATTTAAGTGGCCAAAAGGAAAATGAAATTAACAGAAGTTACTCTGTCATTACTTAAAACTCCTCCTGTTCCCACTGTAATACTACCAAAGATGTGGAAACTTTGAAAGGCTGCAGAAAAACAAAGCGGGGTGAGAAGAGAGAGAAGGAAAAGTGAAAAACAAAAACAACAAAACAAAACAAAAAACACCACCCACAAAACAAAAAAACCTCTTTTAACACCAGTTTTCATTCTGTTATAATCTGATTGTGATTGAGAAAATATTGTCCTCGCAACATTGGGAAGATTTGAAACAGACGAATGTCTCTTTGATAATTAGATTGATTTTTTTTTTTTCCAAAAAACGTGATATTTGAAGGACATTTTAATTAAAATCTCTGTGAGCCCAACTGACAATTTACAGTCCTAATAACAAAAATGGATCAGAATAATTCTTGTTCTGCTCACGTCTGTCCAAATTTTGCAGTTCTGTTGGGAGCTTATAGAGTTGTGCTAGAAGGTACCAGAGTATGTCTAAGGCCCCAAAGGTACTGTTTATATTGTATTTGATTCCAACTCTTCCACACACACATTGATATGTGTGTGTGTATAAATACATACATATGTACATACAAATATTTGTATATTTATAAATATATTTGTGTTTTTGTATGCATATGTATAAAAGACTCATGAATTCATCACTAAATTAGAAATTAATGTCAGAAAGTACCCTCTGTTTCAGGCAGGTGAAGGGAAAACAGGTGCCAATCTTTTTCTGTGTTCTTTTTCTGCACTTTCAGCTCTTGCTTTGTGGTTCTAGAATGCTAATCTGGGAGAACTCCAGAACTTCGGAGGTTTGAGAAGTTTTTTTTTTCCTTTTCCAGAATTTTGAAAAAAAGTTCTGTGTGTGCTTATCGAGATTTTTAGGCAGAAACTATTAACTCTAAACAACATGTGAGATGCTCATATGCTGCAATAACAAGGTATAGAGTGAAGTAACTGAAGTATATGAAGTTGTATTTGGAACATCTCATGTATTTTTATTTCCAAAAAGGCCACATTAACCCAGGGCATATTTGCAGTCAGAGTAATTCCTTCCCATTGCCTTCACAAAGTTTTGGATAACTTAAAATATTCACTTTAGTTTGTACTTTGCATGCAACTGAAAACAAGGGAAGGAAGGGAAAAAAAAAAACAAAATGCCAACCAAAAGTGTGTAGAAAAAACAGAAACAAATCTCAGTCACAATCTAGCGTCTGCTTTCATCTTCACATTTTCTCTTTGTTCTCATCTTGGCTGGCATAGAAGCAGCCTTGGCAATGATGCAAAGTTTCACTTCTGACTTTTGAAGCCAGCCTAACGTCTTCTGTCTTATAAGATAACGTCCTTGGTCACTTATGTACCTGTACTTACTGAGAAGTTTTGTGGATTTGAATGTGAGGGAATGAGAGAGCCTGGTATGTCAGCGAGTCAGGAGCCTCTTTCACAATATTTCCAGTCTAACCTGAAATGGATGTTACCAGAAATTGCAGAGGAAAGCCTACTCCTAAAAAAACTTCTAGGGAGAATTTGCAGATGGTGGAGTTTAATTCACAAAAGATTGGAAAAGGCATGTTTTGTGCATGCTGTATGCTAAAACCCATTTATATATATATATATATTATCATTTCGAGACATGCTGCTGCTGTCCTTTTTTACCTTTGCAGTTCAAAACAATCACGCCCTCCTTACAGTTGGTATTAGACATTTTTTAGTCCTATTCTTGTTCTTCTTTTCCCCTCTGGCAGCATGCAGAGCTTTGCGCTGGCCTGAGGAGGAGGCGCAACTGCTCCTCGCCAAGCTGCACCGCCCCAGACACAGCCCTGGCCTCACACGACCTGGAATGCCCTGGGTCTTTGGTGGGATTAGCACCAACACTCCTGCACCTGATTTCATATCAGCTGAACAGCTTTTTCTGCTACAGCCCCGGTATTCCAGAAATCTTCATGCTCAGCCTTTGTCTCACCAGAAATTGTCAAAACAAAACAAAACAAAACAAAACAAAACAAAACAAAACAAAACAAAACAAAACAAAACAGTGGCCTCTGTTCTACGTGAAGTCAAGCCTTAGGGAATTTAGTACCTACACCTATGAGCCTCTTCTGGCCTTCTTGTGCTGCGATAATGTTATCTGGTACCATTCCTTCATCCCTCTTGTGAAGTTGCATTCCCACCTCCCTGTTGGGAACTGGGTCCTGACTCGGAGGGCTATCTGTGAGAAGAAATCTATGTTGTTAGAAAAATTAAGAATTAATCATAATTACTTATGGAAAGAGAACTCACGTTTTGGCCTGAACGCAGTAGGATATATACCTGTCTTTCAGGCAATGAAGAATGATGGTTTTAGAGATGAGCACCGTCCTCAGGAAAACCCCAATTTCCTTTGTCTTGCAAGTACTTTTGGCTGTAACATTGTCCCAGCCTATAACACTGTACCTATAACATTGTACCTGCTACTACAGAAGGCACCGATAGCAAATTAGTTAAAATAGCCCAGTGTGAGCCTGGGAATGATGACTGGAACTAAAATTCAATGGGGAGTCTGCATGAGAAACAGCACTGACACTCTTGTCAACCCCTATTTATCAACAGCTGGGCTGCTGTATTGCATCAGCTGGGATTTCTTCACTGCATCAGGTGCAATCTACTGGGAGTCATGATGGGACTGGATGCTATGGTTAAGTCTGTTTTTTTTTTCTTTTTTTTTTTAAGCTCAGTAATGGAGAAAGCATATTTTCTTGCAGGTATTTGAATTCCCACCAGCAAAAGGAAGTTGAGAAAATGCATGCTATTTCGATGTCTCAAAGGCTGAAGCCCTATGGAAAGTTACTTCATCAAAGACAGGGAGTCACAGTGCTTCTATGGTGACTTCTCTTGCAGTGAAAGGCCTGAGAATAAGTAAGGAATAGGTCAAGAGAGGAAAAGTAAGATTGCCTCATTAAAATACTGTCCTTGTTAAAGATGGTTTTATTCCTCTATGTACTCAGCTTTCTAAATGCATTGGGTTGAAATCTTTTCTACTGAAATTTGTTAAATGATTTTTTTTTTAATGGGAGGAAAACTTATCCTATTCTGTGGATGTTTATTAGCCTGCATAAAGGCAAAGCTGAGGGTAGAGTTGGTATAAAATGCAGAAAGTCAGTGATGACAAATCTATTTTCCTGTTCAGTGTTTTGAAGAAGTATTTATAAGAGCAGATGGTGGGCAGCAGCAGAACATGTTCAGTTTTATCAAGACATTTGGCTAACAAGCACAGACTAAAATGCATTTCTTTCCTTCTCGACTTAATAATTTTAATTAGAGGCAAAAGGTGTGGTAGTCTCATTGTCTGGAGGCGTATGTGCAATATTGTCTTGGTCGGGCAGGACTGGGTGGGAGAGAATATCGCTGCTTCTAATGAAGGGTGGTGTATATCTGTGCAATCTCTATTTTTTTAATTGTCTGGTAATCTAAAAAATGCAAATTCCAAATCTACTATTGCACAACACACATAGAGATACACTGAGGCTATGCTTTCAGTTAGTCAGAGAACAAAAACATGACTACAAAATGCGCATAAGTAATACACAGTGTCACTGGAGAAAAAAGGCTTTTTAACAAATAGTGGGACATATATTTATTGTCTTGAGGGGGAATTTTCAAAGCTACCTATGGAACTTAGCGGTCTCTGGAACTCCTTTGCTATTTAAATGCTTTTGAAAATCTCACTTATTAACTACTAATTTTGAACTTTATATGCTCTCTCCCTAAGGACATCAAAGTGTTCTGGAAGTAGTAATTAAGGATCATATGTTCTAATGGTGTTCTGGTTGTTTAACCTACTTATCTCTAGTTGATCATATTCTAGCTTTTTCACAGAGCTGCTTGCCTAGGTTGCGATGTGCCTTTTGTCCTTTACCAATGAGCTAAGCCCTGACCCAAAGCTGCTTCTCCTGCTCTTGGATGCGGCAGTGGGAGGTGAAGAGTGTAACAGAACTGGGCTGGTCCCAAAAGGAAGCGTTGAGATGAGATTCGTAGCCTGAGCAGACCTGGCACGACATTCTATGTGAATGGGTTATGAAAATATTCAAAATGTCTTCACCTTGTGAACATGCATTTTTTAAGAGCAGCATGCTTTTAAGATTTTCATTGAGAAGCTAAGCTGCCCTTCTATTTTGTCATTGCAGTCCTCTTGAAGACAGCTGTTTGGTATACTCATCATAAAGAAAGGTCATGGTATATATGTAGAGTACTTCCTAATGCTTTCTATTACTTTTTACAAATCCGCTATTTACTTCAGATTTTCATTTCACATAAGTGTGGAACTTTAAACCAATAAAATAATTTATTTTATAGACCTTGCTGAAGGTTCTCCCTTACTGACTGAAGTTCACTTCTTGAGAACGGTTTAAAAAAGTTATCAGCCTTGTGGTTGTAAAAAGGCAGAACAGCTCTATCAGTCATTAAATCTGCTATTGACCTTAGATTATCACTTCACATGAGTGTGAAACTTTAAACCAATAAAATAATTTATTTTGTAAGACCTTATTGAAGGTTCTTCCTTACTGGCTGAAGTCCACTTCTTGAGAACACTTTTAAAAAGTTATCAGCTTCCTGGCTGATACCTTATGGCCTTTTTGTCAGAACCATTTGCCTCACTGTGTAAAGTTACCTGTATTACCAGTGCTGCCCTTTATGACTAGGAACTTGCTTTTGCATCCTTGGTAAGTATAAATCTCTTGCTGGGATTAGTGCCATTTCTGAACTGTATTATGAAGACTTGCAAGAAATAGCATGTTGCACTGCACTTGTTTCACCAGTCTGGCTGCTGGAGGGTTTCTGTGCAGTGTTTGAGGGGGAGAACAGAGGTTTTGTGCTCTTGCACAGCTGTTGACTGGACACAAATCACATCAAAAGTCTGCAGGGCTACCACTTGGTGCAATTAATATTCTAGTCCTCATGGTCTGCCAGGTAAATCATATATAGTTTGTGCAATGTATCATAATACATACATGCCCAATAAACCATGGTTGTATTACTATATAATATATACTTTCAAAATTTTAACTACAAAGGCCTGATAAAAGCTTGATTATCAGCTATGTCAGAGTACTGAAAACAAAATAATTCAATTTCACTTTCTCCTTCCATCAAAGACCTTTCCAAATATCAATATATGATTGAACCTTGGAAATGTTGGAGGAAGAGGCAGCCAGGTTATATCCTGTGATAACTCCCCCTGCAGAAGTCTCAGTGGATGCTTGTGCTTTGGGAAGTGCCAGTGCTTGATGGTCTGCAATAAACCAGGGACAGCAAAGTAACCAAGGCCAGCATCTGAAAAGAGTACATGTACAATATTCCCAATAGCAAATTGCACTTACTAAGCCATCACAACACTGTTGCTTACCTGTGCTTATTACCTGAGCTGTTACCTGGGCTGTTAAAAGAACAATGATAACAGAAAACAAGATAAAGACACTTGAGAAAGTAGAATAACTAAAACACAGAATCTTGACTTCATTTTACTTTGATTGGTTTGGAGGAATACTATTTAAACATTGTCTGTGTATTAAGATATGTGCAGATGTATTTTCAAAGATTTCAGATATTAAGCGCGATGCTGTCAAGATCATTAGTTAATGAACATTGTTCTGTGATGCTGGATCAGCAAACCCTGCTGGTTTATAGCAGACGAGCATCTGACCGTCTGACAAATTGTTATGGGCTTCTGGATGCACCTCCAGCATTAAACGAGGTGCAGAGGTGGGGCTGAACTCTTCCCTGACTTCTGTGCTATCCCCTGGGCTATTTTCCTTCTGGGAGACACGGTACCACCCTCCTCTGAGAAAAGGGGCTTTACTCTTGGAGAAGTATTACCAGGCTTACCTCTCCCTCTGGATCTGTACTTGAGGAGTGCCAAGCTGGAGAGTCTCCAATAACCTGTGGTACTCTTCTGGAAAACTGGGATGTACTGTGCCCAGGGAAAAGAAGGCAAGTGGGCTGAAACCGGGAGCAGATCAGCCTCCTCCAGAGTGTTCAAACAGCCAGAGTTCCTCAGATGTCTGAGCTGGCTATACAGGCAAACCCCTAATTACTAAAAATAAGAAGGACCACACTTTGGAATTATGTGTCTGTTGGTTATATTTGAGTGGAAGGGCAGGTCAATGTGCTAAAACAGTTTAAACTTCAATAAAATAATATCATTTAATGTTTTAAGAGGTTTATGGTGCCCACATGGGAATTTTTGGATGGGATGCTGTTTTAGAGACAGAGCAGTCTGTGCTTCATGGTTCTTCTATTTGTACCTGTACATTGTAATACATAAAACAGTAATTGTAGATATTAGCATAGGTATCTGAAATCTAGTCAAGCAAAACCAGGCCAAAGTACAATGCATTAGACTTAATTGAGGATGTGCTGATGATGTTTTCTGGCCTGTGTTATACAAGAGGCCTGAGTAAAAGTTGCTGTTGGTATAAAGACACCAGGATTCATGATTCCTGACAAGGGCAAATTTTTTGCACAATATGTTTTCTGCACGTTTTGAAGGCCTACTTCTTTAAGCAGATAACTTCAAATCGCTCCTATAGACAGACTGACACATGTATGGAGGTTTGTAGATCTGATCTGAAACAGCACAGCTGGCGTTACTCCACTGCCTAGAGAAGAGCTGCTTTGGTTTACATGTGGTGAGATGCTGGCTCTGAGCATCCAGCATGCTTCACGCTATTGGTCTGAGATGAAAATGTAGATTTTGCTGGCTTACATGGGTAGGAAGGGTGTATCTCCTACAGGGTGTGTCTGATCAGTTATGTTTCATAGATGTTGTGTACTGCTTTTGAAAAGAGAGATAAATGGTTTAGTAGTAACAAACGTGTCTCACCCCATCTAATCACCTGGAGTAAAAGCTGTTGAAAACAAATTTGCTCGTTCTTATGTGGCAAAGTATCAACATCAAACCTTAACCTTTCCTCTGAATCGAGCAGTCTCATAATTACTTGTTCATGTTGCTTCTGTTGCTGATTGTGGCCAAATATCAGTAAATAAATATCTTCCCAACCATTAAGCTGATGTATAGGTAAATGATTCAGATTTTGCATGGCCTCCTTCCCTGCCCTTCTGCCCTTAATTGAGTAATATACTACTCTGTGAATAGATACACTGACTTCTTACCACTGGTACGGATGTTTCAGGTCAGCATTGGATGCTGAGCCAATTCACACAATTCACACACTGCTGTGTAAGAGGCAGGGCATTACTTGTAAGTTTATTCTAAGGTGGAATTAACACAAATCAGCTGACTTTGTTTCAGGTGACAGAAAAATAATGCAAGAATGATACAAGAGTGAGGATAAAAAAGCAAAGCACCAAATTTTTCCTATTTGTCTGCATAGATGGAGGGATGGATGACCTAGCATTTTTGAACTAGCATGATGAATATTCACATTTGGGGGGATGTAAATTCTGGACCTTGGCCTTTCTGCTGTTGCCAGTGGCGGACTGGTGACACAGGTGCTGGACCTGTCACAGCACTGTCAGAGTAGTGGTCTAGAACAGGCTATGGAGTGTGTCCTGCAAGCTGCTAGCTGTACCCTGGCTACTGCTTGGTGGGTTTCACAGAGGACTTTACTCCTGCTGCTAAGGAAATCTGAAGGCTCTCAAGTACCCGTTTTCCAGCCACTTGCCTTCCCTGGAGCTGGGCTCTTAGAGCTGCTCTGAGGGAGTCCAGAACTCCAGCTCAGGACAAAGAACTTCCCAGCTAGGCTCTGAGAACAGCAGCTTGAAACCGAACAGTAAGTTTTCCCCTTTCCACCCCATCCATCCCTTCCAGACAGGCTGAAAGGAGGGCAAAGTCAGCAGAGGATGGTGCTGAGTAGGCAGTTTTAGAGGTAAAGGATTCCTGTCTGACTGCATGTTGACAAGTATCAGATAAAGTAATTGTCAGTGACTTGACAATGAACCCTACATAATGCAGGGAAGGAGGACTTTTGGCATGGTGAATGCTGTGCACTCACCTGACATCATCTTGGAAAGCGTTCAGGAGGAGGGTAACAATAGCGCATTATTCCTTTAGGGAAAAGAAAAAGAGGAACGTGGCGAGCACTGTAAGAAGCCGTCAGGTAGAAATCCAACAAGAGGTATCTGAAAACAGTGGCTGGGGATAGCAAAGTGCTTCATTTCTCCTTTTATTACACCTGACAGAATTACAGGGAAGAGTAGGGCTGATGCATGGGTGCAGCCGATGAGCTATGCCTCTTTGAAGAAATGGGCTAGTATGTTCAGGCTTGGAGAGGCTCCATCTTGCTCATGCTCTCCTTCACTCTCACACACCCAGTACTTACTGTCAGAAATTCCTATTCACTGTTCAGCCTCTCCGGCTTCTCTTTTTTTTCTTATACAATTACTGGGCTAATTCTAATGAGCTCTTACTATTAGGTCAGAGCAACAGTTGTTGGTTGTGTCTGTGGTAGAGATGCTGAACAGGGATAAATCAAGAGAACAAATGAGCTCCAGTAAATTCCCCATACCTAATCCATGTACGTCCATGCACATACTGTATGTGCCACTTCTACAGCACTGCAGAAACTTTTTGCTTTACTCATATATATTTGACTTGCAGCTTTGCTTCTGCCATTGTCTCATGATATTGTGACTCGGAAAAAGAGTGCGTTGGGCAGGACAGCTCACTGGGAGTTCAGGGAGGAGAACACTACAAAATCAGAATAAAACAGCTCTGAAGAATGAACAGTGGAAAGGGGGCAGTTAATTTTTACTGACTGGCTTAGCACATGCCTCCACAAAACCGCTACAGGCATGTTAGCAAAGTGATTCTTGAGGCAAAAACCTAGGTTATATACAAAGCACACAGCAGCCTTTCCAAGTACAATGCATTTAATTCGATTAGCTGATTTCATGGTTGATTTGTCAGAGGGAAGTCTGTCTACTAAAACAACCAGGGTAAATATGACTGATTGCCTTGTCAGCTCCTGTAATTTCATTTTTAATGTTGTCATTTCAGATGTGTGATTTCAGATACCAGAAGGGATGGAAAGACTATAGGAAGGAAGCGACCGTTTGGCTAAGATTTACATCAGATGTACATAAAGTAGAAGAGTTAAGAACCATATTTGGGACTTAAGAGACTAAGGAAACACTTGTTATATAAAAAATGTAAATTCCTATATGCCAACTGTTATTCAGCAGTCTTATTATTATGTGTTATATGAACTCAAAAATGAAGTCATATAAGGAGTATTTCCTCATATTTTCTCATTTTTTACACTGAACTCTGTAATGTACGTATGCGTTCTGCATTTCCAAAACATTAATTAAATCACATTAAGTAAACTGTATATTTTGAGAGGCAGAATTTAACTTGAGTAAAGCATAATAACCATTAAGTTCATTTGCTATAATTTAGAAAATGCTCCTGTCATAAAAGCTCTGTTGGTAGTACCAAAAAAGAAGTGTAGAGTATGTTAGAGCAATTTGATTGCAAAAGCACTAAGCAGTCTGTATGCTCCCCAAAAAGAAGAAAAAGTGCAGTGCTTCTATAGAAAAATAACAAGAATGAATAGCCAGATTTTGTAATGTATCTTGAAGGCTGAAAATTTCATGCTTTTTTCAGTGAAAAGAAGGTAGCCAGTGCTCACCATCAGTATTAGTTTTCTGTCTGCATAACTAATTCCATTTTCAATGGCTCTCTACTCATGTTCCAAACAGGCAGACGTGTCTAAATGAAGGAAATAAAGGACATAGATGATGCACTCTACAGGGAAAAACTGGAATCTTGAATAACATCAGGAATGATTTTGAAGTGACAGTCTGTAGAGCATGTATAATACATGGTCCATGTGAGAAGCTTTTAGAGAAGTTACTACACAACTGCTGAGCTGAAAACAGTGGTGAAACTGGGGAAGGAGGTCTTTGATTCTTATCAGAAAAATGCAAATATTATGTCCATCTTTAAGCAAGGCAAGAAGGAGGACCTGGGAGGAGGAACAGTAGACAGGTCAGGCTCACCTCAGTCCCTGGAAAGATCATGGAGCATGTCCTCTTGGAAATCATTTCCAGTCATGTGTGGATGTAAAGGTAATTAGGAACATTCAATGCAGATACACCAAGGGCAAATACTCCTCGACAAACCTGACTACAGTCTGTGATGAAATGACAGCCTGTGCTGATGAGGGGAGAGTTCTGGCTGGAGTCTGTATTGACTTTAGTGAGGATTTTGACCCTGTCAGAAGCAGGTGAGAATACCAAACTACTCTCTGAGGTGGCAGATGACATAACACAGGGCTATAGCCACAAACTGAAGGTTCAGAATGGACGTTACAAAAAAATATTTTCACTAGTGCAGCACTGGAAGAAGTTACCTGGAGAGGCTCTGGAGCCTCAGTCCTTGAATGTCTCCAGGACTCGACTAGACAAAATAATAGCTGACCTGAGCAACTAGCGCTGGCAGCAGCCCACTTCCAGAGAAAAGTTGGAGTTGATGACCTTCACAGACCTCTTTCGAACCAATATTTCTCTGACTGTGTGTTTGCCATTGAGCTTCCAGCAACACTTCAGCAAAGTGAGCAGTGAGCTACTGCAAGCATGATATACCAAGCTTTATACCTTCATGTGACACAGGGTGGCCACACAGGGCGGCCACACTCTTGTTTGGACTTCGGCCCTGCTAATGCAATTGTGTCAGTTCTGTCTAGACTTCAGTAACATTTTGTGTGGGTGTACAAACTGCTGAACGTTGCTGTGTTGGACTGCGAATGGAATTTATATGCCAGGTGAGCAAGGAAAGGAGTTGCGGCTCCCTTTTCCCCCGTAAGTTATAATACTCAAAGTTGAAGGGAAAGTGGGCTTCATCAAGTCATCTCCATCACTGGGACAGTGTCACCTCCCCTGGTACAGGTTTGCAGGAAAGGGAAAGGCTGAGTGGAGCATCCATCCCTGCCCGGCTCCTTCCATTCCCCTCCCTGCCGACTGTGCCTGCACCAGCATGCAACACACTGCATGCCACTGCGTACGGCCCTCCACGGCCAAGGAGGACCTAGGAGATTAAATGAAATCCAGTGTCCAGATGTGCTCTGTAGGTTGGTTTGGGCAACATAATTCCCCTTGCTCGGGGAAAGCCGTAAGGTGACAATGCAGCAAACAGGAAATGATTCACCGGTTTTCAGCACAGATCTCAAACAGTATTTGTGCTACAACAAATACACCATTTAATTTTGCCCAACAAGTTGCTTATAAAATTAACAACAACAAAAGTATTCTGTGCTTTCACGTTTGAAGAGATACAAATGTATATTTTAGATTGCCCAGATATTGCCTGCATTGCGTTGTTTACTGCAACACACAGTGTCTTATTCTGTCTGACTAACTTTCCTTACAGAGCCTGCCAAGCACAAATTAGGTCAACCTAAGCAGCAGTATGAAATGTAATTAGCCAAAACTTTCTTAATTAGTTCTGTGATTCAGGGTGGGGAGAGCTTAGCTCAGAATGAACCAGGGTAGGGCAAGTTGGTAGAGAGAGGCTCTTCCTAACGAGGTGGATCTAACGCTGGATACCTGCCTAATGTCTCTGAAATTTTGATTGGATGTTTTATGACCATAGCGAGGACTGTAATTTGTGCCTGTAGGGTGCTATGTGCTGCACGAATACATTGCAATAAAACAGGAAACAACAAACTAATCATCCTTATAGACAACACCTTCTTGTGACTAGAATCAGCAATTCTAGGTCTTCAGGCACTCCGTCAGAATCACAAAAAGCCCAGACTACCTTTATGTCAAAGACAGGTGCAATCCTTGCCTATTTTTTTTAATGTTTGCTGATGCTTTACTGCACATCACACACTCAGCCTGAGTACTTGCTCTGTTGGCGGGCTGGCTGTCAAATCACCCCGCACCACTGGGATGGAGCAGCCCTTGGAGTGGCAGCAATATGCTCTGGATGCAACGTTTGTTGGTAAGAAACTTTCTCTCCCAACAGAGGCACCAATGGTGCCTTGCAATGTCTGCACAGCAGACACCATATTCGATATTAATTGTCATCTTTATTGTCAGATGCTTCAGACAAGCCTAGGACTAAAGTGGTGAGATTAAGTTAGTTTGATACTGCTGAATATAATCAATTCACGAGTACCTCATGCCTTGTTAAAGCAGTATTTGGATGGAGAGAGATTTCCACTTTTTATCCCCACTCAAACACCCTTCACATTCTCTCACCTCTTCCCTTCAGTCAGTACAAAAATGACTAATTTTTCTCAAACAAAACAAGAAACACTAGCCCAACTTTTCATTTCTGTTACTCTGTTCAGATTTTATTACCTTTACAATCTATCTTCCATCTGGAGTGAATATAACCATTTGCATTTTTCCATGTACAAATGCTGGCATGTACTGATGCAGAACAAGTGCATCATAATTCTGATTAATGCATAATGCATAGGTGATAATCTCCTCAGTAAATACAGTAAAATACAGTATTTGTGGGCACAGACTGTAATAAAAATGTGCAGGGGCCAATATGGAAAAAAATATGCATGGGAACAACCTACAAAGCTTCAAAGACCAGTGATTTTCACACTGGCTGCACATGAACCAAGTAATGTCTGAAGGCAGCCTAGCTATGTTCATGCAGTATTGCACTCAAGCTACTAAACCCTGGAGAGAGGTATGATAATAGCATAATATGTGCAAATTAACATTCCCACTGGGTGAAATCATTACAGTGCAAAACATATCCCAGATCTACACATAAGTAAAGCCTTTCACAAAATTTTAAAATACAGTCTAAATGTGGTATAAACGTTGTGTTGATCAGCCACACAGAGGTTTTGTGTAGTGTTATCATCATGAAATTGCATTTTAGCAGGAAAATTCACTGGAAAAAATCATTTCCAGGACTAAAACCACCCATTTAAGTGCCCTATACTTAAATCTTATTATCTGGACAGAACAGAATGTCTCAGGGTTTGCTGTGGTTCTTATCTAGGTATGATTTATTGAGAAAACGTGTTATAATATCCTAGGGATTGGACAGCATTCATGCTAGCATTCATTCAAAAGCTGAGAAGGTGACTATTTTAATATACAGTATGCAAGAGCAAAGCAAATCTGATTATAAAATGATATTTTGTTGATCTATTGAAATATTGTTACGTCAGTGAAGAAGTAAAAATGTTATTCAAGATCATTACCTAGGTAATAACTTATTTGGACTTATTTTAGTTTTGTATAAGGCCTGCAGCCATGGCCACTAGACGCTTGTCACAAAATGTAAAGTTGTGTGCACTTTTTTAAACTGGCATTGTTTGAATTTATCAGTGACATCTGTGCGTGCACCTAGCAAGGATGAATGTTTGCAACTTAGAATAAAATATCTAAGTGCATATTTAAATATCCAGATGAAAAAGGCCTGATTTTCTGATGCTGTAGAAGTATACTTCTGAAACAACAGATGTGCATTGGGTCCCTCAAAGTCCCTTGAAGGTCCCTGTTCAGATGGGAAATGCTTCCCGGACTTTCAGCCTTCATTTGTATTTGAAAAAGAAACATCAGGAAAGGAATGGGATCTTACTGTGTGGTCTGGGCTGAAGCCTCGTTGTGCCCTGGTAGGTAATACAGAAAGAGTTCAGTTCAGTTAAAGTGAATTCAAAGACTTTCAGTGGCTTGACAAGTGATTAAAACACAGACGTTGGAAAGAAATAGTGAAACTGCATTCTGAGAATTTATAAAGAAAAATAACATAAAGGCCTAGTTAAGAGATGCTCACCAAAAGGTCAGTGTTAATAACTAACTTTCAGTGATCTCACTTATCACGACCTACTTTCTAACAGTCTGGAAACCTGTAAAAATTTTGATTACTTCTGTAAGATCTGGTGGGCATTGTTTTTCAAGTTAGTGAAAAATATTTTAAGGAAAATGCTACATAGTTGGACAAAAGTAGGTTATCTTGTGAATACTTCATTTAAAAATGCATCCTTCTGATTTTAGTATTTTTTTCATTTTACTGGGTAGGCATAAATGCATCAAAGTCATCCTCCTTTTCTAAATTAATATTCCTTCTGTAGTTTTATTGCTGACAATAAAGTTACGTTGGCCTTTACAGAAATGTTTAAATGCCTACTTTTTATAACAGGTCTGTCATCTGATCCCAAGCACACAAGTAAACGTTTCACTTGGGAACCAAACCCATTTCTATTGAGATCATTGGCAGTTTTGTGCTCATGGTATATACATTTTGCTCTCTATGTAAATCTGATTATCATTTATATCAGGTCTGCAATAACACTGTTAAAACGAAGTACATCATACACCTAGAATCAAAGAGCTTAAGTTCTTATGTTGACAACCTTTCTATATGAGTGCAAAAATCAATCCTTCCTCAAACTGAGGATTAGCCAACTACACAACAATGATCAGTTTTGTAACACATAATATATGTGTCAAATCTAATAACAGAAGTCTGCCTAAATAAAAGAATGTGTTCAAAAAGATTAGTGGATTATTGCAGGCTCACACAGCCTGATGCCATTCTTAATGCTTCTTGGATGGCTCTTAGCATGTCTCAGCTGCTGCCAGTCCATGCGTGCTTTTTAAGCATGGAAAATAATGCAGGAACTTAAGAGAGTGATGCTGATGGTTTGAATGAGATGGCTATTTGGTGAGCTGGCAACATAAAAGGCTTGGTCACGTTTCCTCTTTGTTCTGGAGACTGGTGGAATGACAGTGTTCCTGCCTTACTGTGCTATTTGCGCTGCATCTTCAATGGCCTGATATTACATACTCGGAAAAGTGGATCAATAAGCTTCTAAATGATGAAGAGTAGCTTTTGTGATAACATCACCCACAGCACACTCAGGTGCTGAGATACTGATGGTTTTGGCACCAGGCTTTAAAGATTTGAGTTAAAGTGGTACAGTCTGCCCCTGATAACTCGTCTGCCTCATTTATTTTGGGAATTCTGTGTGAATGTCGCGACTATTCAAAAACTATTGTCATTGAATGTGATTTCTTCTTTGAAACAATTTTCTGAGGACTAGGAGGTCCACACTCTGCAGGAGCTCAAACTTCTTTTGCTGTGAAGCACTTCTCAGCTTTCTCATTCACAATGCACACCTTTACTTGGAAATTAGATTTAATGTCTTCCTTAAACTTCTCCTGAAACATCCAAAGTAGCTCCTCAGCTATAATTTCCCCCCTTATTCTGGAACTGCAAGTCAAACACCCTAAAATGCTAATGTTTTCAAAGCCTCTTGCGCTGTTTCAAGGAAAATTCAAAGATATTTATCATAAACTACAATACTCAATATTTCTGTTAATGCTGCAAGCCAGTTTCACAGTTCAAGGGATAACTCTGTCAGACCATGTCTGGTATCACATATTAATGCTATATTGGTCATAAAGAACATACTGTTTGATCAAGTGCTTGAATAAAGCCATGTGATTTTTCCTTAGCAGAAGTAACTGCACAGCTGTTGCCAAGATGATTCAAGCTTGTCCATCACACTGCAGTATGTTCCCACTATTCATAGCATTTCTGTGAAACTGCACAGGACAGATATATAACTTGTAAAAATTTCAGTGCATGAGACAAATCCCTGTCATCTCCTGTACAGCGTCATTCACTGCCGAAATGTGCCCATGGCAGCTTCAATCCCGCAGAGTCAGATTCAGATATATTTTCCTAGTTTTTTTTTTTTTTTTTTCAATTTCTCCATATTCTATGTACTATTCTACATTGCTAATAAGCAGGTATGTTGTTATTAATTTCTGCTAAAACTTCAGAGTCTAAATGTGTTGCAGAGAACCTCCAGACTGTTTGCAGAAGGCCTTTGTAGTTTATCTTAATCTAAAACCACTACTGTTGCAATTTCAGTATCAGCTACTGTCTTGCAAACCACTACTGCATCAGGTGGTGGTGGGATTATTTTTTCTTTCTTTCTGCTCACATAAATGATTTGTCAATCATTGAATTTATTTAAACATTGCTTTCCACGTTATAGTTTACTAAGATCTGGAGAGAAATATGGACATTTCTGCCAATGCAAGAATGGATAGGTCGTTGGATGTGGTCTACTCTGATACTATTAAGTTCCTGCAAATCATTGAGTGACTGTCAGCTTACATGACTTGTATAAGTTGCTTTGAAAATTTGACTTCTGAAAACGTTTTCCTTAGGTTGCCACAATAGCATGGAATTTTGACTTCAATGTCAGGTTTTTAACTTTTCCATATGTACCTGACTGAGGCTGTGGGTGTATTTCTCTCCTTGTGGCTACTGCTGTGGGATGCTTGAGTCTTCAACAGGTACTGTTGCACAGTCTTTCAGCTCTGAGATAAATGTACAGGACACGTTTTTGATATACCTGTGCAGAAAAGCCTCCACAAACACAGAGCCAACTTTAACATAATGAGGCATTCACAGTCATTCTGCTTTTCATCTCCCTGCCCCAAAATCCAGTAGGAGGGAACAGTACCATTAGTCACTTTGCTCAGCTAATTAATGATTAGATAGGAAACAGGACCCTGTTAGACCCATCAAGGTGATCACCTGTTGTCACATCCTGGGCAAATGCTGCTCAGTGCGTTGTAAGTACTCTGTTATTGCCACCTTTAATTCTCAGCTTCTTTGTAAAACTGGTTACTTTGATTTAGCACTGAAGAGGACAAGAAATCAGCACCTGTGATGAAATGGTGGCCTTTCCTGTTTAGAAATAGCAGAGGCAAATGCATGACGATGGGCATTACCTTTCTGCTGGGGACAGGAAGACTCCTCTCGTCCCTTTCCGCAGGTGATGGGAAGCAGGCTCCCTGCGGCAGCAAGAGTTGGCCCAGCTGGTTGCTTCGGCACAACTCCTGCAGGTGCAGCGGGGTGTGTTTTTGCCTAGGGAGCCGGGATCACAGAAGAGGTGGGGACCAGAGGCAGATGCATTATCGTTCCCAGATGCAAGCTGATCCATTATTCCAAATGGAAAACATTCACTCCCCACTCGAAAGGTATGAACTTTGCATTTTTTAACACTTTTTTCTTTGTGTGTGTGCGTGTGTGCATGTGGAATACTTACAATTTACTGTATACATTTTGCTATTAAAAAGTTTGCTTTCTTGAAACACGCTTTTTCATCAGAAGTAATAAATGATGGATACTTCCCTACCAGGCTTTGTTAAAACTGCATAAACCCAAATAAAACATTCCTTGGGGCATTAGTAGGTTAATGCAATATATTATAAAGGTCATATTTATAAAAGGATGTTCTATACTACATAGTCTCAGTCTTGGAAAACAGCCCAAGCCAACTCCTACAATAATAATCTTTCCTTACCCTTTGTGCTCCCTGAGTTATGCAGTATACTGACTGTCAATAAATAGCCATGTTTCCTCAAGTACTGTGCCCAGTGGCACTGTATGTGCTGGAAAAGCACCTGCTTTATAAGTCCTGCTCTTCAAATTCTGTTGATATCATTGGATAAACACTAAAGTCCTTTAGCAGGCAATACTCTAGCTGAAGTGACTGATTTTTTTTTTTGCCTGGACATGATCCATATAACAAAGCCACTAATCGGTAGACTCCCAGTGAAGGGAGAGCCAGAACCTAGCTTTCTCAGAAGGCATCTACAAAGCATAAGGTGAGATTAAAGCAGTATCTAGTGAAAAGTCTTTGACTCTTTCCCTCTTGAACTGTGAATCAAACTAATTGCAGGAGGGGCAGAGTAAATAATTAAAAAAAAAGCTGTTAGCCTAATTATGTGGAGTCTTTATTTTGTATTAGAATGATGCTTTAGGTGTGGTTACTATCTGTTTGATTTCATTAATGAGGCTACATAAATTATAAACCAATAAAGAATGCAGATGGGAATGATTTCAGGCTGAGTATGAGAATTTTATTGCTGGCTATCAAAGACCTGCTCCGAAAAATGCTAATTTTTTAGACATAGTCCTTTGATCAGTACAGATAGTGACATGTTAATCAAATAAAACTTTAACATAGTTCTTGTTATTCTAAATGGGAAGTGAAAAGCAGTCTGCCAAATTTTAATTGTTCATTTGGGCTATACAGCTATCACTTTGCAAATCTCAAAGCCCAGTATTAGAGACTATCCTTCTTAGGAAGAATATTATACTTCTGGAGACATGCCTGAATATCACTGGCTTGAGAGCACAAGTATTCCTCACTTCTGAGAGCTAAATTAAGACTCCCACTGAGTACTGCAGCAAGTTGCAGTGCTGGAAGTATTGCGGGCTTGCATAAGGCAAGACTGGACGTAGTATTTCCAAGTTAGCTGGAAGGTGGCATGACGTGATCTGGCAGACTCCTCTGACAAGCCCACGGCAAGGCTGTGGCATGATTCCCCCAGCTTTCATGGAGCTATCTAGCTTGCAGAAGTGAGGCCACCACAACAATCCATCCCACTAAGCCATGGCCACTACGGACCTTGCAGATGCCTCCTTTTGATACCCAAATCCTGCAACCAGCCAAATTATGGTTTGCCTGGGAAAAAAAAAAAAATGGTTAGGAGGGAAAGGAAACACCTTTGTTGTCTTCTGCCTAACCATCCTCTGATGGCGGAGCCATAACTTAACACCAAAGTATTAAGAAGCCTCTTTGATTAAGTACCAGGAGAATTGGTATACCCTGGAGGAAAAAAACATGGTAAGAGAGAAAACATCACTTTTTTTCCTCTTTATAGAGCCAGGTAATGCATGTTTACTTTGCTCAGGTGTTTATTTTACTATAACATAAACTCTACACTAAAGCTGAAACCATTACAAAGTAATGTTTTTAGAATAGTTTTTAACACAGAACTTGAGTTATGACTCAAGATACTCTGAGGGGGGAAATGTTATTCCTTTTATAAAACTTTGGATATTTTAAAGCAACTTTCAGTGTGAAGTCCTGATAGAAGACATTGTGAGTGTTTTTATGTGGATCTCTCCTGTCCCTTTTAAAACTCAGTTATAAGATTCTAACCTCCTTTACAAGGTTTAAGGAGTCCAAAACTTTACAAATAAACATGTACAATTATGACTCTAAATCCATAAATCAGCACTCCACCATGCAACAAATGGAAGTTTCTCAAAAACGGCCCAGAGAGCTGTTTGTGGAGGAGGTAGCACTACCATCTTCAAGGATCAGTGTGAAGTCGCCTTAGAAAGGGGCCAAGAGCAGGTCTAACAGCTCCAGAGGAGAGCTCCTCTCCAGAAACAGGTTCAGGTGAGGGTGAAGAGCAGACACGTGGTGCTTCACCCCTTAAGGCACTGAGCATCGCTTTCCCACCCTCCTGGCACCCCAGTGTTTCTCACAAGTCGGGAATCTCCCTGGCTTCCACCCCCCTGGCAGGCATGCCGTCCCCAGGCAAGGGGCAGGGAGTGGTGGGGTGGGAGCAGCGCCTTGCTGGGGCACCCGCAGCGGGGCAGCCAGGAGGGGCCCCAAAAGGGGAGAGGCTGGGAAATTCCAGAGGGAAAAAATATGCTAAGAAGATGTGGGGACACATCAGGATGTACGTGGAAAAGACTTTGGTGTGGCTATTATTACTACTGATTACTTCAAGGGCAAAAAGCAAAGGCTCTCCTGTGCCTCTCTTCTCACCCCAGTGGTAAAGAGCCATTTGTGGGGTACAACCTGGAGCTGAAGGTTTCATTTCTTCAAATACACTGGCAAACTTTATAGTCAGAGTAGGAAGGCTGCTTAAAGTAAGACTGGGAAAATCCTACTTTTGTGTGTAAAGTGTTATTCTGGCATACACATATGCGTAAAGGCATCTCAAACTGTGGAGAAGTTCATTACTCCACTGAGTCAGGACAGCATGTAGTCCATGGTCTGTCACCATTCTACCATCATACTGAACCTTAATTTCTCCAATTAACTGCACTGGCAGCAGAGGTGAATGCAGTTTCTTGAAAGGCTGACTACTTGGCATCCATACTGTCCTTGAAATGTCTTTCATCAGAAGACATAGGGTGGTGGGGCTTATGCGTATGACAGAGAAGGACATCTGGACACGTGCTGTGTGCCATGGAAACCACCCATGTACTAGCAGAGAAGCCCCACCACTGACCCTTGGCACACACTAGAAAGAAAGTGGTCTGGGGAGAGGAGAATTCAGGCTCAAGTGAAGGCAACTGTATGTAATGGTGATCTGGTGAGAATATGGATCAAGATGGGATTTGGGGGATTACATCATTTTCCTCTTGGCCAGGCAGATATCTATGTGGCCAAACAATGATATTACAGTTTTATGAAAGCCATGCATAAATATCTACATTAATAAAGACGTAATCTGCATTAGAATGGGAAAACATGTAACAGGAAATCTGGAGATAGTTCTTAAATAACACAGTTTGTTCTGATTTCATGTACTACAGCTTTCATTTACTGCACTGTATTTTATTTAAGCAGTGTTTAAGAGTGCCTGTCACAGACCAGGCATCTCTTTTGCATGAACACAGACTCACAAGGTTCCCTGCCTAGGCTCTGAGCCACTTTTTCTCCTGCATATTTTCGGTCACAGTCCCCAGGAAGTATACACATGCAGAAGATGCTATTTGGTCTGTTGTAATGATAACATTGCTGAGATTTAGGATGAAAATTCATGAAAGTTTATGTCTGAGATAATGCTGGAGTGTATATGGCCATTGTTGACAATGAACTTAAAGGTTTGAAGTCAAGGATTAGCAGAGTTTATTGCAACTGCACTGCTGGCATGTTTATCACACTGCATAAATGTTGGCAAAATAGTGCAGAGTAGCACCAAGCATGTAATCTATGCTAGAAAGGAAACCATGGCATCAAAAGAATCAGAAACCAGCAGGAAGTTCATATAATGGTAGAATAGAATCACAGAATATACCAACTTGTAGGGACCCACAGGGATCATTGAGTCCAACTCCTGCCTCAACACAGGACCACCCAAAAATCAGACCACATGTCTGAGAGTGTTGTCCAAATGTTTCTTGAACTCCAGCAGGCTCGGTGCCGTGACCACTGCTCTGGGGAGCCTGTGCCAGTGCCCGACCACCCTCTCGGTGAAGAACCTTTTCCTGATATCCAACCTGAACCTCCCCTGTCACAGCTCCATGCCGTTCTCTCGGGTCCTGTCGCTGTCACCAGAGAGCAGAGATCAGCGCCTGCCCCTCCGCTCCCCTCGTGAGGAAGCTGCAGGCCGCCATGAGGCCTCCCCTCAGCCTCCTCTTCTCTGAGCTGAATGAACCAAGTGACTTCAGCCACTCCTCATATGTCTTTCCCCCTTCACCATCTTTGTTGCCCTCCTTTGGACACTCCCTAATAGTTTTATGTCCTTAAGTTCCTCAGTTCACTATGGACATTGTCCTTCCCACACAGTAGCAATCCCTCAAACTTGGCTGAAATGTACTCTAGCTCAGGTCTATTATGAAGACATGAAGTCTTCATTGAAAGCAAATGTCTGCTTCCTCTTTCATTCTAATGAGAAAAATATCATTGCAAATGGCCATTTCCCATTTAACAATAGTCCATAAATACTTTTAACTACATCACCTTTCCTGGGATAATAATAAATGAAGTTACTGTAAAAAGCTATACATGGCTCAGGTATCACTGAGAACATTTTCTCCTGGCAAGTGTCACCAATAAAAGCATTCATGATAGAGCTATATATTTACAGTTAATAAATATTAATTTTACTTTTACTAGATGTTATAAACCTCTTGAGATGGTTAAAGAGAGAATTTTTAAAAGTTTAGCACAGAAAGTTTCCAATATAGAGAAAGTCTTGTTTGACCAGTTCTTTTTAAAAAATGACAAACAGCGGAGAAAATGTGATAAAGGCCATTTTCCCTATTACTGTTTATGGATAACGTCCCCCACACATGACCAGTCAGAATAAGAGTACATTTTAGAAGATATCCCTTTTGCAAGAGCTCTTCTGTGAACAGAAAATGTTTTTTTTTTTTTTTTTTTTCATGTTACAGTGCTTATAAAATGGGCAAAATTTTGGTTTCATTGTTCATTTAGAAATGGTCTTGGAAGCAGTTTTCAACCAGCTGTGTTTCTGTGGATTATTCCCTCAGTGCTCTTCATGACATACAGTATTACTAAATGTCACAAATCATCCTGAGACATCACGTATTGTACAGTACAGATTATTTATTTTGCCAAGTCCAGGTTTTTCTTTCTTAGGTTAAGAGTTTGGAAACAGTCCCAAAGGTAATAAGGAAATTTGTGAACCCCCTGTTAAATCTGTCTCTTGGCTGGCTCCCCTTCCTGTTTTCTTGGCCTCTTCAGGGACACATAATCAGCAGAACTCATGTAGACCTTGTGCAGTTGTGTACAGGCTTCTCGACTTATTACATTTCAGCCAAAAAAATATTGAAAAGGCTGTTTCAAAAACTAGGCAATATATAATTTTTTAAATTCACAAAGGCTAACTACTTCACACTGCTGTGTAATGAAGCTACAGGTGACTGTCCCTAAGTCTCCCACATTTGCAAAGTGAGGTGCTATAAATCAAGTGTAGTAGGTTGCCTTGCTTTGCTGCTAACCAGGTCAACCTCCCCCCAGAACAAAATTCCAGAAAGCAAATAACCATAACAAGCAGTTGTTGCACATAATTAAATGTTTTGCTATCATTACACAAAGAGCTTCTTAATGCCCAATTACAAAAAAACTGGACTGGTTACACAGGGATTTCACAACTGGAGGTATCTCAGTTTGTCTGTGCTTGGATACTCCTTTTGGCTAGTTGTATTTTCTTGTGGCTTTAGTGCAAAAAGTATTGCTTTTTTACTAAACCAAAATCAGGCCAAAGGACGTTGGTCATGGCCAGAACAAGGTTTGGAATAATTTCTATGTTTGTAGGCAAGAGGGAAAATGAATGCTGAGTTCCAGTGATAACTAATTACACAAACTTAAATCTAGCAAAAGGAATGCCTGTCTGTCAATTTAAAAATTCACCCCTCTTGAAACTTATAAGCCTAAAACTCATTTGTCATTAATCTTATGTATTAACAAGTATTGTAAAAGAAGAACCTCCGTTCTTTCTGTTTTTGGAGATGTTTGGGTTTCAAGATCTCATCTGTGCTGCTGTTACACCTGAACTAAAAACCCTTGCCTGTATGTCAGACAACATCCTCCTGCACATCCTGCCTTTTGCATCCCTCTGCCCTCCTTCCTATCATGCAATGGCAACTTTGAAAAGAATCAGCATTGAATGAAGCAGCAAGCCTCTATAAAAACTAGCATATGGTCAGGTAGTGAAAACGTTATCACAGGAAGTATGCCAGCAAGGCTGAATTAAAGACATTTAGGCATTTAGGCATTTCTTAACATATTAGGCATGGCATAGTAAGCTGTGGAGATTTGCTTTTCCAACCTTGACGGCCTTTTTCCATTGTTTAATCCCATTCTATGAAGGTGATAGAAAACTTCACTGAAAACAACCACAGTCGCCACCCCCCCCNAAAACCCCAGTCCCCCCCCCCCCCCCCCAGTCTATCATGAAGAGAAAGCAGCTTTATCATTATGTATTTATTCCTACCTGTGGCCAGATGTCACAAGTGTTGCTGTCACATCCCTCCTAATATCCCTGTCCTGTCAGTGCTATCACTGTGAACTCAATGTTCACAATTCTGGACAGGTAAAAGTACAATGCAATAATGCAGCTAATATAAAACAAAGGCTTCAGTATGATCCTATCAGAAGAGCATCCTCCTGGTGGCATCCTGTGCTGAGAGATGCTGAGATACATACGACAGTTACTGAGAGATAACTATGAACAGGGATTTTGTATTGTCCCCACAGAAGAAGGTCTCTGTGTTCACCTGGAATTTAATTCGTGCTGTCAGGTGACTCCCGGTGCTTCTGTTGTCTTTAATCAATTTCTATCCACGAACAGAAATATTTATCAAATAAGTAAAGACTAAAGACAAAACAAACAAAAAAAATCACTTTCTGGGTTTCTCACTCATGGTGGAATTCATTCCAATCAGAAGAAGCAAGCACAAGGTCTAATACATTTATTTTTTCCTTAAAAAAAAAAAAAATCTATATCTATATCTATATATACATATAAACACATATATTTCATGGCTTTTAAGTGATTCATAAAGCTTTTGCTGACAGTATCCAATAAGAAGATCTTCAGCAATTTGGGAATTCCTTTGAAGGAAATTAAGCAATTAATATATAGCTGAAATGTTTTTTACACTCAAAATCTTGTCCATGGACAAAAAGGAAACACACCTTCCTTTAGATAAGTATGTCTAAGAATTTCTTAGGATAGTGGCAATCTTAGCAGGCTAATTCAAGGATCATTGTTAGTCTAGATCTAATCATTACAGAAATAGAAAGGATAATAATGCTTTTAGAAAAACTCTCAAAGGTGGCAATAAGACAATTAAAATTGTAACACACATTTCTTAATTTCTGTCCTTTTTTCTGGGGTTATGCTCACCCTTCCTCTGGATTTATGGTCTTGAAGTCAGCAGCTTCAGGCTGCTGGAGAGGATAACACCATAAGTTGCCAGCCTCTGGAGTCCCTTGCCGGGAGAAAGATGGTGTTGATGCCGCTGGTTTCTTTGTCCACCCTCTAGGATCCATTTGGGGTCATTTTATGTGTTTGGTAACATACTTTTACACATTTCTTCCTTGGTCTCAATCTCCATGTCACATCTGAATTTGCTATATATGGTGCCCTTTACGTATGTTAGATACTGTTTCCTCATTCTCTTTGTTAAGAGAAACTTGGGGGAGACTGAGGGGAGACAAGGAAGGAAGAGGATAGGATACCAACTCATTGCTCCTTGGGGCCCTTGGTGAGCTGGGAATAAAACAACGTGATAATATAAATGGGCACCTCAAGAGGAGCAGGGGTGTTACACTGTCTGTGTGCTGAGCAGTAGTGTGATGGTTTGCTGGAGCAAGCAATGCCACAGTGATCCTCAGAGCTCGAGAAAGATGCCAGGGAGAGTTAGGAGAGGCCAGAGGTTAACTAAGGTATCGCAGTACATGTTTTAAAGGAATTTACTCAATGTGTCAATCTATTTATATGAAAAAAAAATGGCAGGAGTTACGAAGTTTTATTTAATAGACACTCTCCTTGGTTGCATTTCACCAAGATTTATATCCTTAAATGAGTCAGAGTGGGGTTATTTGACTGAACCAGCCAGTGGCTAGTGGCAGAGCTGGAAAAGAGCTCAGGTCTCCTGGAACCCCATTTATTGAGCTGCCCCTAGGCCACTCTGACAATCTCACTGTCCCAAGGAGAGCACTTTGCATTTCAGAAATGAGAAGGAGTTCAATATGGCAAAGGTAAGATAAAGTTCAAGGGCTGTGAGTTGAAGTGCAGCAAATACAGGCTAGAAATTAACTTCCAAACAGTAAAGGCAATTAATCAAGGAAAGGTTTTAGTTGTTGTGAGCTCTCCATTTATTAATTCTAAATAAAAATATTTACTAAAAATATGTAGTCATTTGGACAAGAACTCATTCAATCAAGTGCTGTGACCCATCTTGTTTACAATGTAAACTGAGAACTTTGCTGATGTACAGACTATAAACTGATCTCTAGATTTACATATCCTCTCATGGCAAAATGACTTTGACACTATTTGATCTCAATTTAGTAATTAATTTGATCTTTTATTGACTTATGGCAGATTTTCTTAAAATATATACCTGTAATTGAAATTACCTTGTTCTGGATTACTATTTGCAGTATTCCAGGAAGTGAAATGATTCCATTTCTTGTTCCTTTTATTTTTTTTTTTATAAAACATGAGCCTTACCCACTTGTTGTCTCTAATGACCTTCTTAAATATTCCTATTTCAGACTTCCTGTAAGGAAATCAGTAATGAATAAATAAGTCAGCTATCAGTGCTATGAATCTTAGCCTAAACCAAGTAAATGTGTAGACAAAGTCCTGAGTGTAATGCAGACTTTTTTCATAAACCTGAATGAAATCTAGTCTTTCTTCTTAATGTAATTATTTGTTGTCATATCCTTAAATGATCTGCAGGTAGATAATGGCATGTTTGACTGTATAAACAAGTACATTATAGGTAAGATTGTAGTAGTAGACAATTTTTCTCAGCTTTGGTCCTTTAGCCAGTTTATTGTCAGTTGTCCAGTAGCCTATGTTAGTGATGACTGACCAAAATGTTGCTAATAGACCAGGCAGCTGGGCCTAAGGTTGCATGGTGCAGGTGTGTACTGCCTTCATAAATTTGAGATTTTTCTTTCTAAACAATGTTGGTATTTCTCCCCGAATCACTATCATTCCGAAGCATTTTATTCTGAGGCAAATAGCTGCATTGATGCGTCTTCTGAATATTTTTTCTGCCTTTGGCTGGATTAGAATACAGATAAGTGGGTAAAGGTGCTCGTAACTGCATCACTTGATTGTACGGACACGGGCTGAACAAGCATGGACTGAATTGAAAGGAAGCAAGAGTATGTGATGAGGCTTGAGCTTGGGAAGACTGAGTTAGCTTGACTGGGTTAGGAATAGGAGAGAAGGGGGTCAGTTTGTGCATTTTGGTGGAGGGGAACTTGTCAGGGTGTAGAAAGATGCAACTGGGCAATGTTAGCCCAATGGGTAAGAGCTATGGGCCTCCTGCCTTCTATGCTTAGTTCCAGTTTTGTAAAGACTGTTTCATTTAATCCCCACCATTTATTCTACCCATATTTCTGAAAGCCTTTCCTTTACCATTTGAGGTGGTGATATGCCACACAGTTTGACTTGCAAAGCAGTCAGCCCCTTCTTCATGCCTGCCTTGCAGGGCTCCTCAAAGAACAAGCTCAACCATATCGGCTGATGCTCTATCTGAGGAAAACCTTTCCCAGTCCCACCCTTCTGGATATTGACAGGACAGCAAATTAAAAACTCACAGCCCCTGGCATAGGGGTGGCTGTTTCAGATACAGCAGAAGCTGAAGATACCTCCTCCTATCTTACTTTGATGTTAATCAGATATCAAGACACTGGCAAGCTCTTCAGCACTCTATCTAAGCCAGTGATGCAATTTCTACAGATAGGCTTGAAGCCTTTGGCAAACTGGCCCTGTTTGTTTCCCCAGCCCATATGAGCTCTGTTATTTTTATTTCTGACTGAAATTCTAGATCTTCAAAAATTAAGTTGATGTGTTAGAGCCAAAAACAGAACTCTGGAGCTCTCTATTCCTGGGCAGCTTCTTGGGCCCAGGAATATACATATCTTTTGTGCTTGAGCTAGCATGCCTGAACACCATAGGCAGCAGCTGGGTGATCAGGCTCATTTTCTAAAGGGCCAGTTTATCCTTGGCTGTAGCTGTAACAATCTCTTGCTGTAAGTGTAGGTGAAATGAAAAGAATGGACATATGATTAGTAGTTCAAGAGTCTCTCATTTGTTCTCCCTTTTCTTCTCTCACAAAATGGGTACAAAGTGCTCCCAAAGTCCCTTGAATCCACACTTCATGCCAACACATGCACATGAAAAGCTTCTCAGTTCATGCCCTGTCCAATGCCACATAATATTTGTTAGACATACCATTTTATAACATTTAACAATCAATTGTCTTTATTACACAGTGCCTTACCATGACCAGTGATACTAAGATGAAGAAGGTCACGCTTAATTCATCTCTGCTCAGAGACTCAGCCTGCTCCTTCTGTGCAGCTTTTTTCCTGTGTGCACTGACTGGATTTTATACTACATTCCTGCACACTTAAAACGTAAATGGATTTTCCATTTTCTTTAGAGTATTTTTTTTTTCAGGAGAAATGATAGTTTATGTAAAGGCAGCTTTACTGTAGCAAGTTAGACAAATCTACTCACTGGTGATAAACAGTTTGCAAGTATTATGTGCTGTAAATCGTGCATAATCCAGAAGACAGTGATAGTGGCTCCATAGGGATGTGACAAGCAATTCAGACATTTTGGATGAAAAAAAAAAACACAAGGTAGTATTATATAACCTGTACATCATTTAAATTCAACAGTAAACAAATCCATGGCTTGCCTCCATTGTCCACATCCAGGCAAGTAGTGTCGTTTAAGAAGTCTCAGGGTATGTGAAACACCCACATGCAGCTGACAGATATGAGACAAGGGAAATCTGTCATAAGATCTATAGCTATATCAGGTGGGTACCCTATGGTTTACTCAGATAGTTCTGGACAACTGTACAGAAGCAGCTGAATTGAGACCTGTATGTCTATAACATCATGTTACCAAGTTTTTTTTCTAGTTCAAATTTGTCAGCTCATGGATTGCATCCCAATGGTCATTATTACATAACACAATTTGCATAAAGTTTTGCTAAATGTCAGCTTAGGTTCAGAATTTCAAAATAAACATTGCTGTTCAGCTGAAGAATTATTTGTGTGCGTGTGTGTGTGTGCGTGTGTGTGTGTGTTTAAACTTGTCTTTTCTCTTCTTCTTTATTCCTGGTGGTATCATTAACTCTTTTTCTGTGCCCATACAAAACCTGGAAGGTAGTGAGAGAGGTACTAGCTTTCCTTCAGTGCCCAGTCACATGAATTCCCACTGCGCTCATTGCTCAGAAATGGCAGGCATGGCAGAGGCTTACACACAAGACTAAGATGGAAATAAATGGAAAACTTAACATAGCTATAAATAGACAGAGCTATTATTTAAGCTTCCACATATAGGAATTAGCTGTCTTAAGGAGGATCTTTGATATGAATATTCTCTGAAGAGAATAATTGGAGAGGCCCCACATAATCTTATTCATGTTTGCCAAACAACAAAAACCAGTAGTTTTCTGTTTACAGGGTATTGGAAAGAACCCTAAAACAGAAATGTAACATCACTTTGCATTCTGATAAATATGACTTAGAGAAAAGTGAGGAGTTGGTTAGGGAGTTAAGTCAGTTGAGATTATCAAAGATAATATGGGCAACCCCATCTCTATGGGGAGAGAACATTTTTCACAGTAACAGATACTGAATCTAACAGTCAGAGGCAGAGTAAGATCCAGTGATGCAAGACTAGAAAAATTGCTATTGGAAATGAGCTACAGATTTTTAATTGTGAAGTTGATTAAGAACTGGAGGACCTCAACAAGGGCTGTGATGGATTGTCCACCATCTGAAGTCTTGATATCAAGACAATGTTTCTCTGAAGCCATTTTATTATTCCTCTCGAAACTGCTGGAATTCATACAGAAATCACTGGTAGTAACTCTGCAGTCTGTACAACATAGAAGGTGTCAGCATGGTCCTTTTAGACCTTAAAACCCACGAAAAAAAATCAGTCATTTCCCTGCTCTGTAATAAAAAGCCATTCCATGACAGGTCAGAGGGTATGAATGATGAAATGCGATTAACTTAACCTAAAAAGAAACATATCACTTTACTTACAAAAGCAAGCATCAGACAGTCTTGCCATTGTTGTCAGTCTGCCACCGGATGGCAGAAGCTCAAGTGCTGTTTATACAGTGTCTAGCACAAAAGAAGGCTCATCTCTAAAAAGGTAGGCACTCTGATAGTAGACAAACAGTCTGAATAAAGGAAAACATGCCCCTTGAAATCACTACTGAAGTACAGCTGTGGAGAAGGTTTCTGAGGCCTTCAGTCTTCAGGGTCAGCACAAAGGGGCGGGCTGAACCGAGTTTCTCAAAACTCAGGGGAAAGTTCACAAGAACGCTGACTAACAACTGTTTTTTAACATCCAAATCTATATATTTTAATTTGCTTTCAGTCTTTATCATTTTGAAGACCACGGGCAAGTTTAGCTACTGGTTTCTGTGGAAATCGGATTTGACTCTTTAAATATATATAGAAATGGAAACCTGTGCTTGATCATCAGTTTTCTTTCCCATTCACTTAACAGCAAGATGGTGACTTTAAGTTCAGCAAAGTGGTTTCCTGCATAAAACAAGAAAGAATCTGGTCCTGTGCTTGAAATTCAATTTTGAAATAATAAGAGGGTGTGCTGTAATGGCAACAAAGCTGCACCAGGGGAGGTTCAGACTGGATGTTAGGAAAAATTTCCTTACTGTGAGGTTGGTCAAACACTGGAGCAGGCTTCCTAGTGAGGTGGTTGATGTCCTGTGTCTCTTGGTGTTCAAGAGGCATTTGGGTAATGCCCTTAATAATATGTTTTGACTTTTGGTTAGCCGTGAAGTGGTCAGGCAGTTGGACTGGATGATCTTAGTAGGTCCCTTCTAACTGAACTAAATTCTATTCTATTCTATTCTATTCTGTTCTGTTCTGTTCTGTTCTGTTCTATAAAAGCCATACCATTTTCTGGGAGATGGATTAAGAAAACGACCCCCCCCTCAAATAAAAATATAATTAAAATGACCGAAAAAGCCATTTGAATAAAGCAAATGGGATCCAACAAATGAAAAGGCAATGATGCTGTAATACCACTTTCCTTCACCAAGCTCACCCAGTCTGATGTTCAAACAAATCACGCAGGGGTGTGTTTGAAAGGGATTAGTACACTGAAGGTGTCTGACCCCAGGTCAGAAACTGAATGGCAAACTGCATGGCTTCAGGCACTCACCTTGGGATTAAGCAGCAAGCTGCGTGGATATGCCCTGCTGAAATGCTTCCAGATGATCTGGTTCACCAGGTCAAGGCGATGCCAGCTCCACACCCCACCCCGTGTCCCACCTGGCTTGCCCGCAAGCAGCGTGCTTGTCCCCCGTGCTGCTGGCGGCAGGGAGACCACATAGCCTGCCAGACCTCACCGCCAGTGCGGACGCCACAGACCAAGCCCTCTGACAGGCCTGAGCGTCATTTCATGCGAGGAAGCAAAGTAAACACCAACGTGGCGTTTTCAGAAAATCTGCTCTCCCTCGTGTCAGCACAAAAATCCCCATTGACGTCAGCGCACGCTGGATTAGGCCAGGGCTTAGTGCTTTCAACACCCGTCCTTGCAGGTAGGAGACCAGGACACCCTTGCAGGCCCAGATCCATTGGATCCATATGGTACAGACACCAGCACAGAGACAGCAATGCAGAGATCAGTGTTGGCTGCAAAACTCATCTGAATATTTATCTGCCCCCACCCCAGGCGTATTTGTCAGCCTGTACCAAGATAGATACTGCCCTGGCCACACTGCCAGACCGGCCTGTTTCAAGCCAGCTTGGGTAAACCAATGCAAACTGTGGTCATGTCTACAGCAGCAGCATGGGCATGCCCTTACTGTGGCAGAGGAGATGGGGAAGGACTGGGGCAGAGCAAGAGCTGCTCTGACAATGCACAGAGTTACAGCATCAACGCGTGATCCTGTCCTGGCTGATCTGTTCATTGCAGCATCCTTTATTTTTATTATTTTTTTTAATGTTAACTCAGTTAATCCCCTTCCCAATTGTCCCTTGCTGTCTCTGCTTCTACAGCTGTCTCACCCCAGCTGTCACCCGCTGGGTTCAGCAGATCTTGGTTTGTCTCCAAGCCAAACATGAAGCTGAGGAACAGGATCGGGGAGCTGCAGAGCTTGGTACTGTGGAAGGCGACATCCTACAAGATCCTAAAGGCTTTGCCATGCTTTCTCTGATGGGAGGAGCCTCTTCCAGGGAGATTCATGAGGGAGAAACTCTTCAGGAGAAGTTCAGGACCTGAGCATTCAAAAATATACCATGAAAATTCAACCGTCTCACTTCATATCAGGGAAGTCCACTTTTGCCAGTAATTGAAATCCATTTTGATATATGTCCTAACTAAACATAAACAGTGAGCAAAGCTTTATTTCTGCAGCTTCCCACATAGCATGCCCTTACATTTTCTCCACAGTGGGCCAATCCGCCTCTCCTTCAAGTGAGAAGACTGGGAGGATTTTTGGATCCAGCAGTGAGTTTCCAAGTGCTTTCTTACAGTGCACAGACAAAAGGCAAGTGTTATCTCTTCACTAGCGCTACCACAGGCTGTTCAGGATGGAAATAGTTGTTGGGATAAAGATATATGGCAGCTCCACCCTGCATTTATCTCAGGGCAGGCCAGGCTCTCCTGTCCCTCCTCCTCTCACCTTTCTCATGCCCTGGAGAACCCTCTCTGGCTGCCTTCTCTGTTCCCACTTCTGACCCGAATCCTCGCCCTCCTCCCTTGATGTTACTCCAGATCCCACACCCAGTGCAAATGTCCTCTCTTCCCTTGCGCAACGTGAGGGAGGAGCTGTGGTCTGGCTGCAGACATCCCAGTCTGTCTCAGGCTGGAAGCGTCTCTGCAAAGCAAGCTTAGCTTTAGCTGAACCCTGTAGCAATATCTCATGTGAAATCTGATCTTCACATGCAACGCTCCGGTGTGGTCACCCCTACAGAGGTAGTCCAGTGTTTCTGAGAAATGCCTGCCCAGGTGTTTGTCCAAAGAAGAGCTGACTGCTCTTACCCACACAGAGACACGGTTCAGGGAGACAAATGTGCTGGCTCCCACCACAAGATGTTCTCATGCAGACCGTGACCAGGCATGAAACCAGGTGCTGAGAGGAGCGCTCAATGGAAAAAACATACACATAAACCCTTCAGGCTTCACAAAAACAAGAGAAGTCACATAAGTTACTGGCATAGCTTAACTCCGCCAACAGTCCCTGGAAATGCCTATATGTTCAGTTTGTCAGTCGAAAGTACTCAAAGCAGTTTTCTCTGAAATTGTCCCGAGAGTCAAGAGCAAAAATAAGGACACTGGGGAGGTGTATTAGTGAACGGATGGGATGTAAGAAGGTTAGTATAATTGTATTACACTGGAACATGAGAAGGCATCCTTTTACACAATATCACAAAGAAATTTCAACAAGGTACACAATCCACGCCAACCAGCATTGGCCCAGAAGCTGTCATTACAACAGCTGGTACTGCCTGTCTGGCAAGGAGCTCTGTGAGACATTCAGTTTCTCTAATAATTAAAAGGTCGCTCCTGCCAGCTGCTGAGCATTCCCATCTTCTGTCCCCTTCAGCTGAAGACAAGGAAAGTCATATATGCATGACAAGAAGCTTTGGCAGGATGGCAGTCTTTGAGGGCCAAAATATTCATCATAGATCAGGTTAAACATTTATGTGTTAAAAAGAAATAGAGAACTACAAGACTTTGAAAAAATCTACTGCTCTGTGTACCAATATGTAAATCTCCTCTGCCTCTCTCCTGATTTGGGTTTTTAAAACATGCTGGGTTGTGGAAAGACATTTCAGCACTGCAAAATGAAAATGCAGTCTGTGGAATGGATCAATCTTGGCTGAATTGTTAAATACAGGAAGCCCAACCTCTACTGCTGCCTTAAATGAACTTTTTGGCATAAATCAGATAAGACAAAAAATGTCTCCCATGAGTGGAAGGAGGTATCTTGATTAAATACCTGAAGGAGAATGCTTATTTCTGTATCATGCATGCTCTTGTCAAGAGTATTCCTGGAGAACCTGAGACAATCAATGGATATCTAATTTTGAAATGATCGTGTCAAGCTCAGCATGCAGAAACAGTAAAAGGAGCATAATACTGTGTTAGGGCCATCTACCGTACAGAACGTCCTTTGGCACTCAAATCAATACATACATTTTATAAATCTTGAGAACACATTTGATATGTGGAGCGTTGGGCCACTTAAAAGTTTGTTAAAAGCCTGGAACACTTCTGTGCTGTAATTGAGAAAGTAGATTTTTCTCAAATTATTCAAAGCACAGACTACTGTGAGAGAAGCAGGTTTTTGAGCACTTTTGCTACTTCTTCCACTTATTGACTGTGGAATACCATTGACGGAGATACAGTGAACATCAGTCAAAGTCCTGGAAGACCCAGATTTCACAGATGATATCTGGATCATTGACCAGACATGATAGCATATGATTGCAAAGACTGAGTGCAGCAGGAGGCTGATAAAGGCAGTGAAGATAAAAAGTATACTGAATAACGTAGCAAAACACACAGACTGCAAAAGTGGAGTCATTTAGGCAGGAAACTGTGAGTTGTTCCTGTGGCATTAAGGGAGATAATCGTACTCGGATGGGAAGAGAACAGTGGAGTTTACTGTTTCAAAATAGAGTGGAAATTAAGTTTAACTGAGACAGAAACTTCAGTTCTGAACATAAGTGTAAAGGGAATTTTACTGAATGGGTCAGAGACACTGGGGACTACAAGGGAACTGATGAAAATACTTCTAAAGATTGATATTCCTCCACATTGTAGACATTAATGGATGGTTGAATAAATAACAAATGAGAGCACAGTATACTACAAGAGAGACCCATCAAAGCTACTGTTAAAGAAAGTGGAAATAGATTAGCCACTGTCTGAGGAAATCAGACATCAGAGCTAGCAGGCAAGCCCTGGAGTGGAGCCTACAGGGAATACAGAAAAAAAGGAAGACCAGAAAGGTTTGTGCTAAAGAAGATACGTCTGGCTTGGAAAGACATCAAACGGCACTCAGAGACAAAGATGACTAAAGGATCATCTAGAGGATCATCTCAGAGTCCATGAGTGTCTCCTGGATAAGTAATATTAGCAGGAGACTTGCTCTAATATGTTTTTATATAGATAAGTCTCCATGAATTACACTGGAAATTGGAGCTCTATTAAATAGAGGGTTTGCATGAGTTCTGTAAGAATTATGCTTAACTGTACATTAACTATATACAGGCTGATTAACTGTTACCTAGTTGCAACATTTGGCAACCATAATATATGCCATTAAAAAATAGCACTTTTATTGTTTGCTCTGTACTACTACTCTGCTGATGGGTGCTGATGTGTTGGAAGATACATTTCAGCTTTTTCTTACCCTGCCATGGCAGTGACCTCACTAGCCTCTCCTCCCTTCTCTCTTCTCATTGACTGCAGATCAGTTATATTTCTCACTTTGTTCCACTCCACCCAAAACGTTAATTTTTCTCAACCATTTGTTCTTCCCTCAGCATAGCCACCCGTTTCGCCCCTGCCGTTGCATAAATTTTACAGTGGCAAAGAAGCAGGGACCACAAGGTTGAGTTGATGTTATATGGAGGAGAGGAACAGGCACGAGAGGAGAACAGATGCAAAGAGCTGTATCTTCACACATGCTTTATGAAAAGGATGTGGAAAATTGAAGTCACTGTACTTTATGCAGGAACCAAGCTTCCCTCCTAGCAAGCTACAGCAGAAATTGCTCTCAGAGGAGAATGCAGACAAAAACTTTTACTGGCATTAGCCAGTAATGCCAAGTTAGCTAGTAATGCTAGGGTGAGCTAACTAAACCATCAAAATAAATTATAGAGAACACAGGCACAGTTTTCATGTCAAGAACCTTGCAGAGTAATTGCACTATGCCTACTGCTTATCAGCCCAGGAATAAATTATCCATCTAAACAAAACACAATCTTTTAGCATGCAGCCTATTGGAACTAGGCAGATTTTGAATTACTGATGTTTATAAGCTCACTTTCAGAGGCAGACTCACTCACCAAATGGGGAACACCTTAGCCAAAGAGACTGGTGTAATATACAAAATAAATAATGCACACACTGAATTATTAATTAATTAATGGTGTCATAAACAAACTTGTACTGCTTACTGTTTCAAAAATTGTAAAGTGTTCTGAATAAAAGTAACAGTCAACTTGCACTGAACTTGTGAAAGGAAAGCAATTCTGGATATTGAAAGCAGAGAAGTAAAAAATCTTACAGAACATCTTTGCTGAACTTCCCACCCCTGGGTTCACCTGAGACTGCATTACCAAAACAATGAAAAAGTTGGTCTCTCTAGAGCAATGATGTATAAAATACTCCACAAAGTTCTTAACATGTGTGAATAAGAACACAAATTTCTCAGTGTTGTCTCCAAACGCAGCTCCCAGACCTCCTAAGATTCGCTCATCTTTAATTGCCAGTGACTTCACTCATGACATATTGACAGTTCCTGCCTCAAGAAGTTTAGCCAGTAAATCAGTTGCAGCAGAGTGGCAATGAAACAAATATTGTTCATGCCAACTTTTTTGCCTTTAAACACACTATCATTAAAACATGTTTCCATAAGATATCCAGGATATCTTACCTCACATATAGATAGGTGGGCTGTCCATTTCCTTCTGTTTCAAGCTCAAGGTCCCAATGATTCCCAGAGAGAAATATCTTTCAGCTCAATTTTTGGATTCACAATTTTTGACTGAAAATGCTTCAGGGAAATCTCACTCTATTAAGCTCGCACAGAAAGACAGGCATAGCATTAAAAGCCCTGATGTGAAGTAAACCCAACCATTCCTTGACCCCACTTAAAGACATATGAAGACTTAGCTGTTCTCCCAGTTTCCTTGGCTGTTTCCTAACATATTTTCTGAGAACTAGTGTCTGGTGGAAAATAGTTTCCTCATCCCACAAAACTGCAAAATTTCAAAGTCTTTCCTATCCTGAGTTGGAAAGAGCCCAAGACATTTTGAAGGACTTTGCAAAAACCAAGAGATGCCCAATCAGCCAAGAGCTTAGCCTGAGCCATGCAGTACTGATCACCCTTTTTGCTGGGCTATGAACTCAGCCACTTGTTCAACTTGCCCCAAGGTGAGGGGAACAATTAATAAAAAAAGAAACCATTATTTCTTTAAAATGAACTTTTTTTTTTTTTTTTTTAATAACAAGCATAGGAGCTTTCACAGAAACAACTGAAAAACACATTCCTTATCACTTCCCAGCAGAGAAAACACTCAGAGGGAAAGCAGAGTCTTGTTTCTCTGGCCTGGAGCTGGCAGGGGGTGTAGCCAAACTTGGGCTCTTTCCTCATCCCAGAGGAGGGCTCTAATCACCCCACTACGGGCTGTTTGCAGGAATAGGCCAAATGGCCTATTTTCTCCTTGTGAGCACTCCTCTTTCTCTCTCTTCTTCTAAGAAAATGGAAAGAAAAAGAAAAAGGAAGAAGAAGAAAAAGTGAAAGAAAAGGAAAACAAAAAGGAAAGGGAAAAAGATCTGCTCAATATGCACACATCCTAGCAAAAAAATCTTGAGTCTGATCAGAGCAGGCAATACCTGATGAAGAGCATTTGGTTGTAAAATTCCTGACCAACCCTAGTTAAAAACCTGCTATTCAGAGCTCTTGCCGGGCTCCCTGTGTTTACTTTTCCATATCCCCTGGTAAATTTGCACAAGGGTTCAAGGTCTTCTGGAGCTGTGCGCATGCCCTGTGCCAGCCTTGTTCCCGTGACATACTCAGGAAGCTACGTGGTGACCTTTACAGCCCCGTTTCAGTACCTGCCCCGGCCTCCTCCCCCTGACCCTCACGCTGGCCACAGGAAAAGTCGGGCACAGGCTGCCAAGCGCCTGCCGATCGAATGAAGCAATGCGGAGCTGCTGGGGCTGCCTGACCCTCTGGGACAATTTCTGACGCTTGGACCATGGCGCACAGCTTTAAGAGCTCCAGGGCGGATGTGATTTCTTGGCTTTGACCCCAGCACACCCCTCCTGCCAATTTTTTCCACATTTGCATTCTGCTAATGCTCCCAGTAGAAAATGTGCTGCTCCCATCAACACCAGCCACACCTGCTGGTGGGTCACAGCGGCCCAATTCACAGCACAAACCTCCCAGAATTTCAGCCTGCACTTCTGCACATCCTCCAGCAGACTTTGGGTGTCCTGCGCTGGGCTTCCCCTCCCCGAAGGATAAGAATTGCATCCTTTCTGCTTCAATCCCTTGTTCCCTTTACCCCTCTCTGGTGGCACCTTGCACCAGCCAGCATTCCTAGAAGCAAAAATCTCCAGAAGAATAATTCTAGAGGTTGCATTGGTGACTGCTCCAGAGGGACAGGGGAAAGCAGAGCAAAAAAAATAGACCCTGCCCTACATAATTTGCAAATTCCTGGTAACAAAATCTTTCTAGAGCCTAAAATTTAAATATTAGAGAAAGATTGACATCAAATAAAATTTATCTGGATGAACAGGAAGCTCTGCAGAGAAAGAAAAAAAATAAAAGAGAAAATTAGGAATGCAGTGAAATCAGACAGCTAGAATTAGGTGAAATCCACAGTGGATTGGTGGTTGGAAATGGCTAAATTAGGAAGCTGTCGCTGAAGAAACATGCTATTTTGGGGTTGCTTTTCATTAGCAGGTACAAACAGGTATGCAAGGAAAATAATCCAAAGCCACCGTGTGCCAGGTGCTGTGGGGGAGCGCAGTGAGGACAGCTCAGGCACGGGTACAAGTCGTGCGCAGCCCTGAGACACGGTCTGTCCACAGCCCCTGCTGGCTGTGCCTCGCCGCATGTAAAAGGAAGTGCAATTGCATGTGTTCTGGCTTTTCTTTCTCATGTTTTCCTTTTTTGTTCTAATCGTCTGTTCTTTCTTTTATTTAACTTCTCAGTCTGTAACTTAAAAAAGAGCTACTTCACTTGGTACAATGTAATTAGACTAAAAGAGGGAAACTGAATTTACTAGGAGGAAATCCTGCTTTTGCTCTAATGCTTCCTGCCTGTTCTGGATATTAGGTTCAGAACGATCAGAGTACCTGTTGCATCATCAGCAGAATTTTTCTTAAAGTCTCTGGACATCAAGCTTACACATTTGTTTTACTAATCATCATTTATATTTCCTCATAGCCCTACTGAGTGGTGTCTAATGACATCAAAAAGTCATCTTGCAATACATCATCTAAACGATTCAGCCACTTTCAGATCTTCTGCAGGAGGTTTGCCCCAGCTGTCTATACCGATTCCAGTAGTGCAGTCCTGCTTCATTAGCCCACCTTTTTCCCATACAAGCTTTCTTCCCCCTGTCCTACTCATGCATACAGATGGAGTCCTTGGCATGTGTGTTTTGTTTTTGTTTTTGTTTTAATTTATTTATTTATTTATTGTTTGTTTGTTTAGAAATGCATTCATTTGGACAAAGGAAGTAAATCACTTCTTGCAAAAAGCATGAGATGACTGCAGTACACAGTTCTCCTCAATAAAGATCTGGTCTCATGTAATTTTAGGGTATGCTCTTGGAAGAACAGCCAAATATTTCAGCTTTCTAAAGGTTAAGGTGCATGCTTAATCATGCTCCATATAGTTCAGACATCTAATATATAGTAAAAAGCAAAAAAAATACCTTTTAAATACTTCAGTTGTATGTAGTTTGCTGCTTACTCATGTCTTAGCACCAACATCCCCCCCAAAACCATTAATAACTTTCAATACTTTCTGCTGCTGTACTTCAGCATCTCTCTCTTGGCTCAGTGTCACCATGCCCTGCGCTTGGGCTCGGAGCTCACCAAAGCAAAGGCAGCGCTGTGCAGGGGTTAGAGAGTGGAGTGGGGCTAAGGGCGCTCCACCTTCATCTCTTTTGTCTCTGCTCTGAAGCGTGGGCCAAAACAGGGACACTTGAACTCATTTTATTTCCATTACTGTGCATATAAAGAGGGAGAAAATGTAATATCCTCTCTAAAGCTCTTGAAATCTACAGATGAAAAACTTTAGAGAAGAGCAGAGAAATTGAATAATGTTTTCTAGGTAGCTCTTTTTTTAACAGACGACAGTAAAATTGCCGGGATTTTAATTGGGATGCTAAGTGGGAATTGTGAATTTTTTTCTGCATAAGTTTTTTTTAATTGCCATATTACAATACCCAGTATTAAATTAGATTTCATAATATTGGCAAGATTATGAGAATAATAAGAATGCAATACAACACAAACACCTGATACATTTTGACTTTAACAAAAACAACTGTGTTGTTCAGATCTTTTTCTCAACAAAAGGAAAAATATCACTGAAAGACTTTTTCTGTGCACTACATTAAGCCAGAAATTAACTTTCCAGTGAAAATCAGCTCTAGCCCAGCTCTGTTCATGTGCATCCACCTTTCCCTTAGCTAGGCATGGGGTCTGGATAATGGCGAGTTACCTAGGGAGTTACGCGTGGCACTGCTCATGTCCATGAGCTCTGCGGTGACCCAACAGCAATGCCATATGTAAGCAATGTGGAAACTCCTCAAACCCGCCACAGAACAGAATTTGGGCCAAATATTGTCCTGGCTTCTGGGAGTCTGACACCTGGCATGTTCCAACGTCCAAGAACTGGTTAAGGAAGTAGATGCCAATTAGGAGGAAGTAAGAAAAAAGAGAGGTTTTCCAGGTCTTGCTTTTTTTTTTTTT
>VXAA01005231.1:358941-420120 GCA_013399115.1 Anseranas semipalmata | reverse complement strand
TTTTTTTTTTTTTTTTTTCCTGTGAAAAGCTCATTTGGGTCTCTCTGCTGACCGGCTGGCAGCCACCTGCATTGTGTAAGGTTGTGTGGGCCTCACGGGTTACGGGGCTGTTCGAGGGTCACAGCGTTTAGACAGAAATGTGCTTTGTGTGTAGAAGATGGGTTGCCCAGGCATCTTTCTACACAGAGAGTCAGCAAGGCTGCTCTCCTTCTGTGTTCAGATGGTCTGCAACATGAGCAAGTTAGCTCTCCTCATAGCTAGAGGCTCGCAATGCTCTGAAGGGTCATCATAATACAATGTTAGGCTTAAATTTCCTTGTTAATTATCAGAGCAGCTGGTACAGAAGACATATATCAAAAGACATGCTGTGGTCTCAAAGTCTTTGAGAGGCTACAGAGGACTGAAAAACTGGAGTGAACTCATCCTCCTGAGGTAAAGCTGTTCCTAACCTTCCCTTCCACACTCACTCCTCTCCGAAACCACGTGCCAGTGGAAACCAGTGGCAGTTTTCGCATCGTTAGAATTAATAATGTTTGTCTTTTTTAATGAAGGTCCTTCTGTCTGGCATGTGTGCTAGGCAGTTGGGGGCTGAAATAGGTATGGCCACAAGAAGGGGGCTTCGGAGTGTGGGTCAGTAAAAGCACTCTGTAACCAAGGCAGTGTGCACATGATAACAGCAATTGTGTCTAAACTGCATTCAGGTCAGATTTTGCAGCTTCCTATCTGGACAGATGACTGCACTCTGAGCCCGAAGGGTCATCAAATATATTAGGTGTGACTAAAATCGTTACCTCTCGTCATAAACTTTGCCTCCCTAGATAAGGCAGGGGTGCAGCAGCTGACAGTGGGCACAGTGCCCTCAGGAGGGCCTGCCCAGGCTTCCCAAGTGTGAGCCGTCTCACTTCTCTTCAGAGCGCAATAAGTGCCTCTTTCTCTGATTTACAGACAACAGGAGAAGTGTCCATGTTTCCGTCAGGTTGACGACTGCGAGGAGTACAGAATAGGGAAAACAATACACACTTCAAGCAGAAGCACTACATTTTCCTTTCTCAATCCAGATTGTGCCCTAGCTTTACCTACTGTCATAACCATATCTGTAGCCAAGGCTTGAATAATCCTTTAACAACGAGTGGAATCACACTGCAGAACTTTTAAAATCAAGAATCATCACTTTAAATCAAATTTCTATTGAATTTTTCCTGGTGGTGCCTTTCTTAGTCTGTTGTTCCAAATGAAAGATGAAGAGTCTGTTACACTTTAATGCTAAAAAAAAAACTGGCACAGATGAACTTTAAAATATATGTAACTGAGTCTCGTGTGACCAGGGGATCCAGTGCTGACAGAGACTCTAACTTAATGTAAACCAAGTGATGATGTTCCCTCAGCTGGTGCTAGTGGAGAGCAAGCTACTGTTTGCAAATAGCATAATTCTGCTTTTAACCTGTAACATCGGTGGATCAGCTCTAAGAAATAAAGGTAGCTGATTTTAGGTGAGTGCTTATAATACTTTAGTAGTTTAGATCTGTCAGCACGCTAAGGTAAAATTGAATGTAAAAGAATTCATTGCATTTCATGCTGAATCCTAGTACAGAAGCTGGAAACCTTAGGTCGAGATCCAAAGTGGAAACCATATTTAGCTTTAATGCTATGTGCTATTTAAAGACTTATTAAAACATTTTCCAGAGCTGCACTGGCCTGAGATATTGCTTAGGAGTAATCCTGCAGCTGTTTGTTTGTAGCACATAGAGGAACTGCGTTTCGTCTTGCAGGGAAGGTTAGGGTTTTTTTGTTGTTGTTCAATTTCATGGTGTTTGTGTTTTGCTGAATGCAAATAAAGGTAAATTACTTTTCTGTGATAAAGGCCCCCTTTGGGGGTCTCTACAGCCCACATGTGCTGTGAATGGTAAGGTGTTCGTTCCTGGGTGATTTTTACCGCCGTGGAGTAATATTGCGATGCTCCCAGCACCACCAGCTCTTGCCCAGAGCCTGTGGAGCCTGTGAGCATGGGTGTACCCGGCTGCAGGGCCTGCCCAGGGTCTCCTTGCATTGCACGTACATCGCGGCTCGCACTTGACATGAATATGCCAGCCTGGCTGTAACCAAGCCCCAGCTGCTGTTTTACTCCAAGGATTGCACTGACGGAGCTAGTGAGGCTTTCCAGTGCCATGGTGGAAATGGTCTTCAGCTTCTCTGTCTCTGTTGCCATAAAAGGAGGATAAGAGCATTTTTCTACTTCCCTGCAAAACTGTGGCCGGTAACAACTGAAGGACTTTGAGCCACTCAGCTACGATGAGTGTTGGGTAAGAGCATAAGGCAGGGATTATTCTGCTTGTCTTCTGCATTGTCCATCAATTCATTGTTTTCAGAAGTTCTAGAAATTGTTTCATGGACTAAGACTCCCGTGATCCTAATAATTACAGCACATAAGTTTTTATCAAAACTTTTTCAAACCAAAATTATTTTATTTGTTTTCTAATAAATTGAAACTTTTCTTGCCCAATTCACCCAAAATTCCAAAGATCATTTCTTGGACAAATCTTGTGGCTTCCACTTCCTTTAGGAGTCGTTGGCAGAGAAGTTCCTTTCAACACAAGTCATCTGAAACAACATTACCATCTAGTGGAGGATTTGATTCACCGCTGAAGTGAATTCCCTAACACAGAAATAACACGTTTTGTGGCTGTTGCACAAATGCCAAATTAGGAAGTCAATTAAATATTTGTTTTGAAAATCAATGCCTGAGGTTTACTGACTGCTTTAGTTTAAGAGTGAAAGAGTCTTTGAGATGTAGTGCAGATCTGTAATGTTAAAGCTATGCTAAATGCAGGAAATCAATACAACATTCTCCTGATAAGTTTTAATTCCCTGAGATTTTCCGAAGGAAGCATTGTTTGATATTCCCTCTAGCAAAGCAGCTAAATCTATACCTGGAAAAGAGATAACAGAAAAACGCAGTTATCCCCTAAATACAAACTATGCAAAAATTAGAGCCCAGCGCTAATCAATGCAAATCAAAGCAAAATCCGCATCTTTCAGGTTTGGTGTAAACGGAAGCCTTGAGGCAGGCTCAGCCAGACGGCTGCTGCTGGAAGCTTCGCTAGGACCCACCAGCTGTCCCTCAGATGTTCCCCCCTCGCAGAAGGGAGCTCTGACGTCCCTGGTGCCGAGCACTGTGCATATACGCGGGACAGGTGCTGGCGGTGGCAGGGCTGTTCCCCGGCTTGCAGGGCTCTCGCTTCCTGCACCTCCACCCTGCCCTTTCTGCAGTGTCTCCCCACTGCTCAGTTGGTTTATCGGGTTTCTCCGACGTGTCCCACTAGTTGCTTGCCTTGCACAGCCTTTGGCACAACAAGCTGCACTTCAGTGCAGATCTTCACCTGTAGAAGGTCTCTGCCTAGAGCTACGTGTGTATGTGTGAAGAGCTGTACCAAGGATTTGGTTCAGTTCCTCTCCTCTCCACTCCTGTTTTTTCTGTATCATTTAGAAAAACTACATCTTGTAGAAGTTGATGTCTGCAGGAGATGGAAGCAGTGTGCACAGCACAGCACTCAGCAGCTTGCATAATACCGAACAAAAGCATTACAGCACCTCCTTTGCTTAGGGTCACAGTCGCTGCTTTGCTTTGGAGATTATAGGCTTAGGTCTTAAACTCTAAGGGTAATAAACACATTCAAAAATAACCCAGCACCAAAAAAAATCTCCCCCAGAGGCAGAGTGTTATCTGAGGCAGGAATAAAGAGGGCACCATCTTGTTCCTGTTCGAAGAGATGATTACATGCCCCTCCACCCCCGAAGAAATATGGGTCCTTTAATATCAGCCACTAAGGGAAAAGTAAAATGAAACAGCAACAAATAAAGAAGTTTAAACCTCTGCCAAAAGTTTTGTGGGCTTTCTTTTTAAAATCAGTTTTCTTCCCTTCCTGATAAGATGCAGCAGGGTAATACTTTACCATGTTGGTGTTTCTTCCCTTATATAGATGGAACATGCTAAGTCTGAGAGACAGAAAGTCCCCAAAACTTGTAATTAAGAAGACAGTTACCATCTGCCTAGTGTAAGACCATAATATAATCAGTCTGATTTTTTGATAGGTTTGGATATGACAGCTGTTTAATTTCTAAACCTCCTCCAGAAACAGCAATGGCTACATAGCCAGGCAAATTGCCTGAAGCTTTACAATCCTTTTGCAAAAGATGATTGGAGAGAGCAGGAAAAGCACTCACTTGTATTACAGTCACAAAACGGTCAGGACAAATGGGCAAATGAATTATGGCAAAGGAATGAGCTTGGCCTTTTTTTTTTTTTTTGTAGAATATTCAGTACAAATTTCACAATTCCTTCTTATCTCCCATGTGACTTGTAACTGCGTTTTCACCTCCAAAATTACGCCAGTTTGGTAGCTGGCGAGAACCTCGGTATACGTGGAATGTCCAGGCAGCCTGGGAAGTTAACACAGTTGGTAACTATTGAGTTGCTTACACTTAAAAGTTGCTCCGACATTTAAACGTTCAATTAAGTCTGGTCGCAGCTCAGTGCTTGCTCACTCATGTAGCAGCAGGGGCTGGAAACAGCAGAAGCTTGTTGATCACACTGTACAAACTTCCAGACTGGAAACTCAGGTGATTCTTGCAAACTTCACAGGGGGATGAGAAATGTACTTACAGAAGTTTTGTCCCGCCAATGGTTTTTCAGAAGGTACAAGGTTAGGAAGGCTTCTGAGTGATCTTGATTGTCTTAGCAGGGTGCAGGCTTAAAGAAATCAGATGTTTTAATGCAGTGAAATGAACTGCATTAAAACACAGTTGAACACAGTTGGGAACAAATAATCTGTGCCATAGCTACAGAATAGACATCTGGATCATGGGAAATGCCCATAACTGAAAAGGCCTTAGGAGCCACTGCCATGAGCTCCCAGGGTGTGCTGGGACAAGAAGGTCTAACATCATCTACAAACATGGAAACTAAGGACTAATAAGGGGCATGGAGAATATTAGCGACGGAACATTGTATACCATTTCTGTGCCTGTCTTTCAACAATTGAGAAAAATGGAAGGAGGTACAGAAGCCCACAAGATAAATAGTCAAGGGCTGGAAAAACGCTTAGCAATACTTGCATATTCAGAGTACCTTCGTCAAGAGGAAGCCTTGAAGTTGACCTGATAACATCCAAAGTATTTCTACTTGGAATGGTGTAGGCCAACATGAGTGGCTCCTTCCGTACTCCAAGCTCGCTGGGCACAAACTCCAGACTGGGAGTTTTATTTGCACTGAGCCCAAAATAATAAACTGGGCTAGGAAGCAAAGAAATAAAACGTGAGTTCTGAGTCAAATGAACTACTCCACTGGGGAGGTTCAATGTATCTCAGATCACAGACAGCTTTTTTTGAGACTACCTATAGAGAACTGTGGAAATGTGTCTTGAGAAAGTAGCCAAGGATCAGGAACTGAAGGTAGGAAATGGATTTGAAACCATGCATCAGGAATGGGACATGGCCCAACAGACATCCTTCACTGATTGCAAAAGAAAGATCCTGACATGCATAAAAGCTTTCAGACTTCCTATGTCCTTGGTTTCCTTGGTACAGATGAGAGGGCTGGTTGCACTAGCAATTGCTGGGCAGAAACCAAACTTGGTAATGAAGGTAATGGGTGAGAAAATGTCAAGTCTTTTAAGAGCTCCTTATTCCAGTGCTTGATCTGCCTGGCCACAAAAGATTTCTGTTGGCTCTGGTTTTCAGCCTTTCATTCATATTTGACCTTCTCCTTTAGAAGAGTCATCATCTCTTGATGCCTGCTGGATCATAACCTGCTGGTTTTCCAGAAGATACGCTTCACCAAAATGCACAGGATTAGAGTCAGTACAAAGCAGGTGACTCTTGCTGACCCCACAAGCCAAAGCAAGTACCTTAGTTGTCAGTGATGTAAGTTTTCCATCTTGACTGGTTGGCTTTGGCCAACGTATGACGTATTGGTTAAGTGACAGATGAGAGCTTGCAGACATTTTGCCTTGTGTCTGATTTACATGCACGTCCATTTTTAGGTTGCAAGATGGAGTAGCTGGTGGCAGGGGAATGTAGAAGGGGAAAGTATACTATGACCTCTTCTCTGAGATCACATTGCTGTGACTAAATATTCCTGGAATTTGTGGGCCACACAGCAGTGAGACTTTGCATGTTGTTTGCTGGGATCGCAAACCGGAGGCCACAGAAAGGGTTTTGGGTAAATCCCTGTTGTCAGCTCTTTGCTTCTGAAACTCTCATTTCCTCCTTCTCTCACATACACTTATGTTCCTTTAATCATAGGACTTCCTACTTCTTTTTTAAGCAAAAGCTGACATTTGAAGTTTTTTTCCTTTGTTGAAGCATGGATTTTTTAAAAAGGGGAAACAAGAACTTACTGTACTTGGGACACAATTCAGCAAATAACTAGTGTGAATCCACTCAAATGTCCAAGTATATATTCTTTAATTTGTCCACAAGTTTAAGCAATTGTTGCCTTATTCTAAGCCTATTTAATAACATCTTGTAAACATCTGTCACAATTAAAATAGCTCCTTTCTGGAACTGAGATGCTTGGAACAAATTTTGAGAGAATTGGAAATGTTGCTTTTTTTTTTTTTCCTCTTTTTTTTGAAAATAACTGCTAGTAATTTTTCGATGCCTAAAGATGTTCTGATGATAGAACATGCTGTTTATGCATGCTTAATTTATGCTAACACAGACTTATTTTTCTTTCTCCATACGGAGCTTGACAGCTACCAGAGTATGGATAATGGCTTGCCATGGCACCTTTCACGCTACCCAGCATAACTAAACTAGCATACTTTAGCATAAAAGTCAGTAGCTATATATGACTCCATCATGCAATCTCATTAAATCTTGCAGGAGCTGAGTGAACCATCTGTAGTTTCTGCAGATGTATTTTTTGTACAGGTAGGATAAAACGCTGACATATTCTGGCCCACCAACCTTTTTATTGTCCTCCTGCAAAATCAGTGTATTAAAGCAATCTTTATACGCTGTTGATTTAGTTTAGCAGCTTAATGCTGAAAAAATGAAGCTAAGGACACAGAATTTGACAATCAAAAAAAAAAATCCAAATTTTGTGAATAAATAACTTTCTATTGTTGTTAAAGGTAAGGTAGGTGGCAGGTACCAGCAAGAGAAGTTTCAAGCAGAGACCTTATGATAATAGACCAGCAGCATGGTCTGCCTGCATTTCAGATCCAGTGAGCTTACATATTGTGAAAGTGACTGTGGCTGGAAGTTGTTAAATTGTTATATAATTGTTGTTTCTAAGAACTATTGCAACTGAAGCTTGTTCTCAGCACCGTGAAGATACCAGTTTACCCCCGAGGTATGCCAGAGGCTGCTGGAGGGTATTTCCATACTAAAAAGTCTTTCTTTATTTTCCACTCTAGCAGGAAACATTCTTTCCTGACCAGATGACTAGGTTAGGTGATCAGGTCTTAGCTGACTTTCGCCACTGTTTGAAAAGAACAACACATTTTCTTCATCTGAGAAACTGTTTGCACTGAGGCCTGCCTCTGTGCACTACACCATGAACTGCAAAAAAAAAAAAAAAAAAAACACCCAACCCTGAAGCTTATCCAGATTATTTCACTATGCTCAGACTCATATTGCCCCTCAGTTCAACGGATATTTGCACTCATAACTCTTTATGGTATGTTAGGCATCCTACTGCAGAGATTCAGGCCTTGAAAATATCAGGACTTTTATCATAGTTGGCCCTATATATTTTCTTGACAGTCCATCTCTTTCTATTTTTAATAGGCTTCTTAGTATTTCCTACTCTCCAAGTGACCATATTGTCACTCCAAATGCTTTAAAATTATTCCTTCCTTACATACTGTTAATTATATCACTACTTTGCCAATTGCAAGGTTCACCGCTCCCCTGTATCTGCCTATTACCTCTGTCTCTAACCACTGAAACCACCACTGGAAACTCCTTACTAAAAAATACTAGACACGATTGCTGTAGCAGGCCATTAAATACTGAACAGCAACCACAATTTCAATTCTTCATTTTTGTTTGTTTAGTTTGTTTTGGGATCAGATTTTTTTGTGATATGCCCCAAGAGAAAACTGGAAATGGCGAGCTGGGGAGCCATACACATACTGCTAATACCATCAAGAACCTGTGGCTTCATGAGCTCCAAGTCCCAATCAGTGGTCAACTCTTCAAAGTACTCAGTTCTTTGTAAGTAATACATGGAAGAGACATGTCCTTTGAGTCACCTGTTGTCTTAGCAAGTCCAAGTCTTTGACATCACAAGGCATTTCATTTTCTAAAGAGACAATACCCTGTGCATCAGGATGCTTTTCCAAACATGGAAAAAGACTCCATATAGGAGTGTTCTAAGTATTCATACATCCTATAACAGCTTATGAAAAAAAAAAAATCTGAGAAAACAGAACCTGGAAACAGAGAAAGACTTCTTAAATGCTAGTTAAAACAGTTAATAAAAACCTAACACTTTCAAGAGAAGTCAAACTGTAACAAGACGACTTTTTTTTCCTGAAGACTATCTTGATTAGACTGACTTGCTAATAACTAGTGAGAAATGGAAACTCACCACCTCATTACTAACAGAAGAACAGATACAAAAGATAATTATCATATTCTGTTTTTAGCTAGAAAATGAAAAATGAATTTATATCACCTTTGTAGACAAGCAGTCTACTGTAAAATGTTAATGAAAAGGAAGATATTACAGAATGGTGACAGAGACAGAAAGGTGCAGGCATCCAGTTGAGTCTGGTCCCAGTATGACCACTGTCAGAATATCTTTGTTGGTCATTTTACTCCAAATCAAAAGCAGAATCCTGCTTCCATCTTTCTGTAACAGCAGTTTCTACTTGTGAAATACAAAACTTTAGAAACGTCAGGAAAATTTCCTAAAATCTCTTTGGCATTCTGAAACGCTGTATGAGAAAAGCTGGGAGCAAGTAGCTAGTACAAGCTTCTCCAGACCCCCTCCAGACCTCTGTTAGAGGAGTTTCATCATCATTTAGCATCTATAGCCCAAAAGCTTTTCCAAATCCCTGGAAATATATGAGACAATTAGACAGAAGAAAGAAATCCATTTATATAAAGGAGTAAGTATCTTCTACATAATGAAGTTCTTACTGATTTGCTTTGGGTTATGCTGAAAAGGCCTACTTTGAGGCACTGAATTCTTGCAGCCTCAGGTTTGTTTAGATGAAAGGAACATTCTCTGGCAGCTGCATGAGCAAATGAGTACCCAGTCATCCACCCTAATTAAGGTTATGTAAAACTTAGTGGGTGTAAGCCACACATGTGCCTTCTGAAGGCAATGCCTGGGTTGCACTCCTGTCGGTTAGCTTGGCTGCCAGCATTCTTCTCCCTCCCACGTACCTGTTCTAGTAAAGCTCTGTTAAAGAAAAAAATATTTCACATCACAGGGCGTGACACAGTGAATACTGTACAATGATCTATGGCACCTTTCGCCTCAAGCAATCATGGCATTCATCCAGCTATAGTCAAAATGTATTCTCTTTTCGATTTAGGGACTTTTTTGGTGTCATCAACATAGCATGCAAATATTGTACCCTCTTTGAAGTAGAAAAGATCGTGATCACAATATTTTGAAATAGGTAGGGGACTAATAAGGGTCCTTCTACACAGTGTGACCATTGTGTTAGAGGACCCTGAGCAAGCTCTAAGAGCATTGGTTTGTTTGCTGAATGCATAGCGGCATGCAGAGACACTGAAACAAGCTCTGACCAGACCAGCACTGGATTCGGAAGCCATGCAGGCAGGTAACTGGAGCTGTGCTCTGGGGCCGCGTGTTGGGGAGCAGTAAGGCCAGGTGCTGCTCTGAAGGGACAAGTGAGCCAAGAGCTGAGGGTGACAAACAGGCAAGCAAGAGGAACATCTTACTGACAAGGAGGCAGCACCCGAACAGGACCAGTAGGGCAGGCCAACAGTCAGAGCACCAGGCAAGGCTGTGGTGGAGAGGCAGGTCTGCGGTCAAGCCAGGAAGCCACCTCCATAGCTCAACTGGGTACGTGGCCAGGCACAAGTGTGCCTGCAACATAGCCCAGGCAAGGACCAAAGACAAGCCTCAGATGAAATGCAGCTCCTAAAAGATGGTGGCAGGGTGGGAAGCACATGCTAACACTTCTTCCAGCTTTGTTGTGAATGGCTGCAAGGCCAGCAGCCATGCAGGCCAGAAACTGAGGCCAGAAATTCTTCAAAGACAGATGCCTGCATTATCTAAGTTGGTCCTGAGCCTGAGCAGTCAAAACCCCCGGAAAGACAAGGACATGACAGGACATGACACTATCCCTGCTCACTTGGTTAAGAAGCAGTTGTGTGCTGTGCCATGTTGAGGTACCAGGCTGTTTTCTTACGGTGGAATTGCAGCTGCTACTGTAGTGGCCTTGAACTCGAAAAAATGGATTCAGCTCCTTGCTCCACTATGAGCTAGAAGAACCCCAAAGGAAAAAAAGTCCTTGGTGGTGGTGTCCTCTTTGCTCCATGCAGATTACTGTCCTTCTTTCGGTGTCCTACCAGCTGCAGTTTCATGACTTTGTCCTGAGTAATGGCAACTCTTACCAAAGATTATTATATTTGAAAACAAAAAAATCTTAAGAACATTGGTTGACTAGTGATGCTATATTACAATCCTTGCTACTCAGAATTGCTGGCAGTGTACCTGCTCCAGCATACCAAGTAAGAGCTGGGGGGTGCTAGATACCTGCAGAGGATCTGGTAAGGAGACGATGTGTTTTAGCAGGACTGGCTGAGTTACTGCGAGGGGAGAGGTAAAGCTGCCAGGAAAGGACAAGGCTCCAGTGGCTGCGCTTCCCATTTTACACTTCGGGCAGAGCATCAGCTGACTACGTTAAATACCTTCTGGAACAATCTTTTGGACAACCTGAAAAACAGCTTGACCACAACTTAGGTCTTCATTTCAGCGCCAGTGACAAATCAGAAATTGCACTATTTTGTGCAAGTCAAACAACTTAGTGACTTAATTCTCACTCCGAACAAGGGAAGGCCTGTAAACGTACCTTTCATGAAGTGCTTTTGACCTCCCCACTCAATAGGCACTGCATCATCATTCTCAGATTCTGTATTAAGTAATGATTTCTGGAACAGGACAAAACACAGAAGTACATCAAACAGCCAGAAGCAGAGGGAGTCTCAAGCACCTACCACACACTACCACATGCACTAGCTGGAAAAAACAAGCCAGAACAGGGTGACACACCACACCATACCACAGCAGGTCCTTCAGCTACGGAGTGCTGTTCATTGCTGTAGCTTTGAAGTAGCTATCTTTTTCTCATGGCACATACCAGCATTTCAGGCTAACTTCTTTCTGGACTACTGCATCAACATCATTCGCTAGCACCCTGACACAGCCACAGCACACCGCTGCCTTTGTCACGCACCTTTGGAAGCCCAGGTTGTGCACACAAATGAACTCCTTCACTTTTTTTTTTTTTTAAATTTTCTTCAAAAACTAAGCATCACTGCTGGAGATTTTTATCTGTAGAAGCAGCAAGATGGAGAATATGTTGATTATTTCAACTTGGATATTCTGGGAATGGTTCATTTGGGATTCCCTCTGAGGGTCACTGTACAGATTTGCAGGGTATTGGTTTGTAGTTTGTTTTTAGAACATGCAGTTTGGAATGAGAAATTACTGTTCATACAGAAGATAGTATATGATAACAATTACTATTACTCAGACAACAGGAAATCTAATTTTACATATCCATAAGGATGTTCAGATACAGAAGGCAGTTGGAGAAGGATGCAAGTGCCTGGGACTAGCTCAGGGTTCTAACTACTTATTTCTCATGCTTCTGAAAGGAAAAGCCCCAAGCTTTTCAAAAGTTGGGAACTGGGTGAATGGTATCACCTTCCTTCACATTCTTTCACTTTGGCCCCTTGAACTGGAGAGGCCTGGTGACAAAAATGAGCAGAAGATGGGGAAAAACATACTGAAGCAATATGCTATTGCTGTTAGTTTCAGTGTAAGCAGCAGAAAGTCTTAGTTCAGCTACTTCATTCATGTTCATATCCTGGACTAATGGATAGTATGACCCCATACTTTGCCAGGCATTTGCATGTTTAACCAACTTATATTAATTTGCGTATGTACAAATAGAAAATTCCTACGTACCCATAGAAAATTCAGCTCTCTGCTACAATGAAACACTTATATGGTTACAAAAGCAAAACTTTGCTTATTATCTATTTACCATTTTGTGCATTCTGAGAAGAGTTACTTTAGTTCTGATCTACACTGTGCACTTCTGCATTTATGCAGATTCTTGACAGAGTATTAGAAGCAGTCCTCCACTTACACTCTGAGAGAAGCAAAACATCGAAAAAAAAAAGGAATGCATCCCTGGAGTCATGCGGAACATATTTCACCTTAGTCAACATTTGCAGATGCAGGTCCCAAGATCACAACTGGATCCTTAGCATGTTTATGAGGTCTAAGAGTTTTCATTAATTGTCATTGGAGATTGTACTGTAGTTACAGGGACAGTCCCATCTTACACAGTTCTTAACTGTCACTCCACAAACTATGTTTTTATTTTTAAATGTAAAAATAAATTACAAACATTGATGTAGGCATAGATTATTATTACTTTTATTGCTCTCGTTAAAAAGTCAGTGTATGAATTATGGCACTATGCTGTAAAAATGCAAGGATACGGAGTACTCTAACAGTATGAGGTCCATTCTAACAAGTTTTTAAACATGAAGCATAAGCTTCAATATGGATTTCCAAATAAAAAGCAAGCCTTTGAGGTAAATGGATTAATAATAATTAATTTATCTGGAATTTCAATACTAAGTGAAAACAGAGTGAATTTGCAAGAACCAGCCATATTTAAGACATGACAGAGTCAAACAAAGCTTTTAGAAATTGAACAGTAAATTCTTTTTCTTTTTGAACTACATAGAGGTATTTGTTCTGCACAGTAGATGAATGTTAAACTACAATCACGATGTGTCAGCGGGACTTGCATGAAGAAAGGAAAAAGAGCAAACCAAAACCTTTTCTATATTGCCAGTCAGAAAAACAAAACAAAAATCGTGTGCTTTGAAATTTTAAAAATAAAAATAACAAGAAGGAAAAAGAAAAAACACATCTCCTGGGTGAATCTCCACCAAGAAAACACACTAATGCTTATTAACTCTGTGTTCAGGGATTAAACAAAACTACAGCACTATTTTTAATTCTGAAGCAAACCCAAACAATTGGATATCCATGGACATTATTGCACTTGTAGCAGTGGTGCTTCAACTGGCCTGAAAACTACTTTCACTGTATTAAGGAAACTGGTATTTTTTTTACATGTGTAATCTTACTCCAGAAAGGCATTGTAAAAAGAATGATGTCCTAATTGAAACTGCCACACCCTTTATAAAGCAGTTTAAGCTTCTCTGGCACAACATGAAGCTCTCAAAATGCCTCCAACACTTACAAAAAGTCTTAAAGAATAACATTACCCAGAGGATGGGTGGGCAGACAGTACCAAATAAAGGGAAAAAGAGACTGTGGGCATTAGCTTCCCAGCAAAATGATGTCTTACATCACACAACAGATCAGAAATAAATAAAATGAAACTTGTAGAGTCTGCATAAAAATCCTTTGATGATGTTGCAAGAGTCACAGGCTTCACCAAACCAATGTCAGTGTATTTTGTTAAGCATAATGCAGTTACTATATACATTATGTATGTTCATCAGATAATGCCAACTAACAATACACTACACTAATGGATGTTAAACAAAAATATATTAAAACATGTTATGAAAACAGATGGCAACCCCTAATTACGCATAGTTACATATGATGAAGTCCAGCTCTCTGGAGTCCAATAGATTGACACCTTCAAGCATCAGAAAATACTTATCTGAGGCATAAACAACGTAATTAACAGAACCAAGTCAAGCTGCAGGGGAATTACACTGTCAAAAGTATCTCAAGTCCAATCAAAACTCTGCAAATGTTACCACTGCACAGCTGCAGCGAGGCAGCCATCCATTCAGAAGTTTTACACTGCCATATTTCTTCAAAGGAGCTTCTAAAGGATGTGCTACTTAGCATGGTGATGATCTACAGGCAAACAAAATAAGTAACAAAGCACTTAGGTTTAGAAGCACTTATGGAAGAATCCATGACATCTTTACAGTGTATTGTGTATGACTGCGCACACTATTAAGTTTCTCCTGCTTACTATGAGGTGGCATCTTGCTGTTCATAGCATTTCTACGTACTAAGAAGAAAGAGCCTTCTCCCCGAGGAACCACTTTCTCTGATTTGGGCAGCCACCGTGCCTGTATCTTGCTTTGCTACAGTAAGGCATGTACAATGAAGGCGACAACGTCAAATCCCCATGGATCATGACAAAAAGACTCAGTTCTTCCCTTTGTTTTTTGCTCAGCTTCTCTGCTCTGTTACAACTGCAGATGTCAGTCAGTGTCCAGGTGCTCTTGCCTAGTAAGCAGAGGTTTCTCATCTGTATCACCAATCTTTTTCCGCATCTCTTCCACTGCCTTCTGCAAAGCTGTTCGCTCCTGCTCAAGAGTGAGAATTGACTCCTTCAATTTGCCTTCATTACTCAATAAGAGCTCTACTGTGGCTTCAAGGTTTTGGATCTTTCCATTAGCCACCTTTCAAAGTAAGAAGGAAAAGAGGGAAAAAAAGGAAAAAAAGAAAATTAATTAATTAACTGATAAAATACTTTCCAAAATGATGGAAAATTGCAAAAGTAAAATCCAAGTCTGAATGGTATTAAACCTGTGTACATTAGACAATTATTATAGTGTTCCCTGTAACAAGAAACCTCCCTCTCTCAACTTGATTGCTTTGACTGGTTCACAATTAAGCTTAGAATATAATGCAAAGTAGATCAAATCAGAAAGTTATTAAGTCTGCAAATTACATACCAAAGAATGGCAGGTTGAGATAAGCCTCTGCACAGGTCAGCTGGGAGACATTTTTGCCCAACCATATTTGTTGAATTCTACATTGTTTCCAAAGCAAAGACAACTTAGCCTGGTAGTTATACCCCATTTCTCTCAAAATAGTCCAACAAATGCTGGACTTGAAGGCAAAGGGGAAGGTGAAGATTTAGTGTTATATACAAACAGACAACAAATCTTGAAAAATTCCCGTTACTGTGTATTCCTGATTCTCCTTCAAGAGGCTGCACATATGGCCACTCTAATTCATGGTGAAACAAAGTATGAGAACGTTCAAATTCATCATGTGAGATCTGTAGCTGCGGTACTTTGACAAAAGCAGAAATCTGTTTGGAAGTTTCATCACTGGATAACATTTGGAGACAAAAGACCATTTGGATGGTCTCACCTTTCATGGAAGTATTTCTTTTTCTGATGGGCTCACTGCTCTTCACGTAATTATGGTGGCTTATCAAGTTCAGCCTTCGGGGACAAAATACTGACAAACCACGACCTGCGTGTTTTGGTCATTTATTTTCCTCACGTCAGCAATGGGTCACCTTTCACCATAGGAAAGGAAGGCTAATGACCTCCAAGGCTAATGACCTCCTCTCACCTCCAAGACAAAGGGACTGCTGCAACACTACAGATAGTTAAGTTCCCCACTACGATGCTAGGTGCTGAGTTGCACTCAAGTGGAGATGAGCTTTGCAAAAAACTGCCCAGGGCTGCAGAGTCTTTAGGGGCAAGATGGGGGTGGAAGATCCCCTGATGCAGGTATCTATGGGACATCTCATCTTGAATCTGATCCCAGAAATCCCTCTCCCTTGTGCTACATTCAACAATTTCCTCGTCCATGTGCCTGAAGCTTTATGAAAATGTATTGCAGAAGAGTTTTTCTTCTTCTGACATCTCTAAGATTCATTTTAGGCCTGGAACAGGTTCAGATCTTGCACGATCAGAGTTTACGTGTTAAGCAGACTTTTGTTAAGAGGCAATCTAGGTCTGCACTGTTGACTAGCTTTAGTCATGATATAGGACCAATGGCTGAGAAACCTGGACTCCCCCCCTCACCTATTACCTTACAAAGTCTATGTCTTTGACAATAATCAAGAGGCTTGAAATTGCCAATAGAGCACATCATCTGCTTCTTACCCCTGAATTCCCTTTCTTCAAATTAATCGCATGGTCAGAAGTTTTATAACAAATGACCTGTTATAAAGCAGCCAGAAAGCTGACTTCTTCTGAATAGTTAAGCAAAGAATAACCCCTAAAGAGACCAGGTGTACTGCCTCTAAAAAAGCTGCAGACTGAACAGGCACAGAACATACATTAGACATTACTATTTCATGTATTATCTAAGCCATTTGCTAACAGTTTTTCAGAAAAACATTCTTGCAAGATAGACTATGTCTTTATAGATGATAAATCCCATAGGTGATGCATCTCTAATTTGTGACACTGGCATTAACTTTCCCATTTGTAATAAGCTAGTATCCCTGCTGTAATAAAACAGTGACTGAAAAATGTAAAAACGAAGTTGTGAAAGCACTTTATGTATTTTTAGTCGTGTTCTATAGCTATGATTCTAATTACAAGACAGAAGAGCGTACAATGAATCAGCTTTTCACTAACTGCAAGTACATGCTCTATGCACAACCCATTCTGAGAATTTCTCCTGCATTTAAACTTTAAATGAAAAACTAAATAAAACTGTAAGTGGCTAAGCTTTTAAGTCACTAGACCAAACACTGTTCTCTTCTGTGCCTTAGTACAGGACGGTCTCTTCTGAAAAGATGGATAAATTAGAATGGTAATTAAATATAAAATATAAATTGTACCTGTAGTTCTTCCAGGAGATCAAAGTTCTGTTTGCGCAAGCTACTGTTTGCCTTTTCTAATTTATCCAATCTCTGATTGTCATTTAAAGATGAATCTATAAGCTCATCCTGAAGCACATGGTATTCAACTTCATAAGCTTGCAACTGCTTGGCAATATCCATTTCAAACACCTGTTGTATATAGAAATGTTATTAGGTGCTATGCAGATAAAAACCATAGCTCATTCAATGCCTTTAATCCCACAGACCTAGACTTGGATATCTAATTGCTGCATACAAAAAAGACAATTTTTGGCATTCACATTTCCTACTCTGGAGATGGCAAGATTGAGGCAGTAGAGTGCAATACTCAAGTAGTTGTGTAGCAGAAGAAATACAAATCTAAACACTGAAGGCTGAAACAGAGATTTAATCTAGGTTTGGATATACATATGGAACTCTATTTTTCTGTATGCTCTAAGGATCTCTGGAGAACACATACTGATGAAATTTCAAAAAAACAAAAACAAGCAAACAAACAAACAAAAACCAAAAAGAAACACCACCAAACCAAGCAATTCAGCAGGACAGACTGTTAGTTCCTTTCATGGCCTCTGCCACTTCTAGCCTTTCTGTTTTTGAGAAGGGAGGGAAATCCCTGCCACCATACCCAGAGTATCAAATCTGAAAGAGGTGAAACATGATGCAAATCAAAAGCTTGACTCGAAAGCTAACTAACTGAAGGCAAGCTATGGCACGTAAACCAAAAGCTACGCTGCAGAAGGGGTGAGGAGGATGGAGATTAGCCCAGGAGCTGTGTATGGACTGCAGGCCATGTCAACCTGCTGCTCTTTTCAAAGGCACCCCAATCAAGGCATAGGAACTGCTCTTCAACTCACTTCTGCCTGCCCACTTTAAATTTAAAGCAGTCAGAGATGCCCAAACAGAGCATCTTGCCCTCCTCCTGCTCAAAGCCAATGGCTTTCTGCAGGTCACCTAAGCACTGCAAGTGTTTGTAGAGCTGTGCACTCCAGGCATTCAGCCTGGTAGATCACATATGATTCTGTTTACCCACCATAAATCTTTAACTTTCCTTCCCCTTTAGTTTCAGTTCCCATTTCTATATTTCAGAGCCATCTACTAGCTTAGCAATATTGCATCACTTTCCTTGTCTGCCATTTAAAAAAAAATCTCAAGGATTCCCAGTTTTTGCTGTGTAGAATCACTGCTTACTGTAAGAGACTGCACTGCCCCACGTACTTCTGGAAGATGTACAAAGGCACTGTTGTAACATACCAAACCAGCACCATAAAAGCCAGTATAGACAAAGTCAACATAGGGAGGCCTCTGGTTTTGCAAACACAAAGTCAACATTTGTGAGGATCTCGTAAGTCCATTTTTGCTCCAGAAATTAGACTTGGAGAGCAAGATTCTTTGAAGACATGAAAACTCAGCAGGCTTTTAGCCCACCTTGCTGCTGTTTCGTGGAGTGCACTGCATACGGGCTGTAATACTGCTGCCAGTAACAGCCATTATGCACAGCTCAAAAAAAAAGCAAACTCATTTTCATTAAAGGCTTCCAAAAATGACTATAGCCAACATGTACATGTAAGAATACAGAGGTACTACGCAAGTCATACGCTTCCAAAAGCTTTCAACATCTTCAGAACTACAAAAACAGAATTTTTCTGAGCTGGAAGTAACTTGATGCATTGCTGTGATTTTTCTGTCAAGAATTTGTTAAGAAAAGCATTATTTCTTTGCATTCTACTCATATGTTCAAATTATTTCATACCTGACTAATGGTCTTTTCCATCTGTACCAAACCCAAGTTGGGGAGAGTGTTTTTAATAAAATCAACAATCGTTTCTAGGTTCTCATGCTGCAGAATCAAGGGCTTGTGGCTTCCCAAAAGGCTTAAGGCCACTTTAAATATAGCCTCTGATCCTTGAAGGAAGAGCATATCTGTGAAAACAAACAAAAAACAGAGTACATCAAGCAAGCATATCTTTTGACAAGAATATTAAAACAATAAAATGTCCAAGGATAACAATTTCCCCTAAGGGTGATCTGTAGGCTAGATACACTCTGCCAGACACGTACTTTTGTTGCTGAGGCTATGGCTTTAGATATCTTGCAGGATCAGGATTATTACTGTGAATAGCACACTTAACAAACATAATCAATTATTTAATTTGTTCAGTGAGTTTTCATCCAATAAATCCAATTCAAATTTATGCTCAACAGACAAAATAAGCCAGGTAGTCAAATTTGGTAGTGTTGGACTTTTTGTGCATGTAGTAGTTCTGTGGGCTTTTTTCTTTTGAGATGTTAGCGGAATAAAGAAATAAACCAGAAGCTGTGGAATTTACTATTAAGTCTTCAGTTCTGAACTTGAATAGAATTCTACTCCCAATGCCATTTAGAATCTTAATACAGCAGACAAAAACTACACCTGAAGAAATAACTGCAGATCCGAAGTTCTGTTCTTTTCTGATCCGGTGGACAAAGCTACAAATTCCAGTAAGACAATGTGCATTTTCCAGCAGTATCAAGTTTCATGGGCATGTGCTTATTTTTAGTAGATGTCTCAACCACTTACATTAATATTCTAATACCTAGAGGAATAAGTACCTTGAAATCTTAGTAATACAGCTTAAGCGTTAATATTGCAGGTGGCCCTACAGCGACAGCACCCTGGCATACATTCAAGCACGCTGAAACCACAGTATATAGTGACCTTTCAATGCAACTCTCTTTTCTTTTCTTTTCCTCTACAAGTTTCCTATGTCTGTATAGGGGCAAGATATAGAAGACTACAATCAAAGTAACAGTCAAGAAACAAACCCATTTGTCTCCACCAACCCATCTGTCCACAGTATAAACAGCATTGCCCTGCATTTCACTTACCTGCTACTAGAACTCAGAATCTCCTACTAGTTTTATTGAAAGATTCACTACAGGCAAAAGCATCTAACATATGAAATGGTACTGATGGACAAGTCTTTGTTACACTGTGCTTTCATTAGATTCTACTCAGGAGAAGTGTTGAAAGTTGTATGGATAATTAAAAAGTAAAATGCAGTTTTTCTATTTGACTCATAAAACAGTCTTTAGGTTAACCTCTTTCTAGCCCACAGCTGCTATGTATTACTTGTAAGGAAAAGGAAGAGAAGATAATGTAGTTTTATTCTGTACTTCCTAAACATATTTTTATTTTTAACGGGCTTTTCTCTTCCCCTTCCTTGTATTTGAAGCTGTGAATGAAGTCACAATCACTTACAAAGTAGCACAATGACACCAAATAAATAGTATGTCTTCATGATCAAAAAAAAGAAGAAAGAAAAAAAACACACAATAAGGGAAATTATTACTAGCAAAACCACAGGTATCTCTGATGTAGTAAAGAACATATGAAAACACTGGTTAACTGCCTTTCTTAGTAAAAACAACCTTCTTTCTTTCCAAATCTGTATCAGAAGAAAATACCCACTTGTGCTCTTTTACATTTTATGTTGAAGCTGCAACTCATTTCACTACTCTCTCTTTCTCACTGTTTGAGAAAGAAAAGCGCAAGTAATAACTAACCATAAATCTTGCACTTTGCTGCCATTCATCCTAAAAGTGGTGTAAAATTTTTCAACTCTAATTCAACGTGAAGTCCAAAGGCAGCAACGATTGGAAAGGGATAACAGAGTAGGCATCTGCTCCAATTGTCTACTGAAACTGGAAATTATGGGAAAGTGTTTTATAAGGAAAGCTATATATTATGATGCGGAATGCTAAAGAATAGCTAGGAAACACAAAGTGAAAAAACAGAGCTGAGAATAACACATATTTATGATTCAGCACCTGCCCCACAAAGACACGTAGTTTAACTCAAGGTGACCTGTAAGTTGTTAACGAACATCTGTATGAGCTGAGCTGGTAATACATGGCTGAAATCCTTCTCTCATTTAAAATAGCAAGTACTTAACAAAGACCCATTTGTTATCTACTCCCCATACTTCCTGTTAAGTGGGCTGCCAGCCAATGACAGCACAGTGAAGGTACCCAAATTAATGTCAGCATGACTGGTAGCCTACAGGATTTAAAATTCAAGTTTTATCTATAATCTTGGAACAAAATAAACATTATTCTACCAAGTCTCCTCCATTAATAAGTAAATAGGGGTATTAAAGAATACATCTTTGTTATGCTGTACTTTCATTAGATTCTACTCAGGAGAAGTGTTGAAAGTTGTATGGATAATTAAAAAGTAAAATGCAGTTTTTCTATTTGACTCATAAAACAGTCTTTAGGTTAGCCTCTTTCTAGCCTACTGTTTTTAGATATTACTTGTAAAATACTTGCAAAAATATGCTCTATGTAAATCTATGGGAAGTGTTCTATAACAATTACATTAAATAGCAGCAGGGCTTCAAATATCAAGGGTTCAGAGACCGCATGTTAGAAAATGGCAGTGCTCTCAATCTTAATAGCCTATCGATGAGTTACATAGACTTTAAAAGGCAACATTCATCTCAAGAGTTCCAAGAAATGAGCAATGAAAACGTATATATGCTCTGCAAAAGCATGTGAACACATGGGTCAGAACTGGTTGGATCCTAATTTGCTGTAATGCTAACAGCAGCCACCAATAAAGTGATAGATTTAGCCTCTTTCAGGTTTGCAGTTGCTTGTTTCAGTCTTTAGCATGAGTGAAGATGAAATTTTACTTTCTAATGTAAAAGAATCTCCAGTGCTCCCTATTTACATAGTTCCAGTAAACACTGTTTTAAGAAATTCCTAAATACCTTGAGGCATTAAAAACTTGCAAGTATTGGTTATGCTGTACTTTCTCTCTAAGAAACAGATTTTTAGGTGACAGGTTCAGTCATATATGCTTTTCTGTTCTTGACCTAAAATCAGTTATATGCAGATCATGTATCTTTGTCTTCTATTCTAATGTAAAATCTTTGCTTTTTAAAGCTCTGCAATCCTCCAATGACAGATAAAACACTAATCTGCGTATTAAGGCAGAAATCCAAACATACTGGACACAGAAGGCACTTTTATACTCTCACTGCAGTCAACAGTCCCATTCAAAGACTGTTATTATCATGCGCAATACTATTATAGATTAAGAATAAATGAAAGACGAACTGATGATAATCCCGGTATATGACACTTGCATACAACACTTCATTTAATTTCTAAAGATTATTATTGTCAGATAGATACTTGTCAGTGGAAGTTAACCTACTTTGAACTGTTCCACAAGATAAAAAAAATAAAAATACTGTTTTCCCTGGAGTTAAGATGCTAATTACAGGACACGTAGTTCTACTTAGCATACACCATCCTTATCACTGTGATTTCTTCTAACACTACTTGAGGCATGACGTGAACCAGAAACAGGACTGGATTGCTGTTGGCTCATCCTGGAATCTATATTTATTATTTGTTATTGTGGTAGATGATACTATAATTTTAAAAGACAGGAAAGTGTCAATATTAATCATTGCTTAATTACTGTTTAATTACATCTCTTAAGTGAGAGTGACTAAGGAAAATGCAAATGTATTCCTATTAGGAGACAGAAAGCAGGGGGAGAGCTCCAATCTATCCTGCTCATCATGGAAGATCCAGTACCACATAATGAAATTGAAAACCAAACAACTGAAAAGGAAACAAAGCATATTCTCAAATACCAAACAATTAATATATGGAATGTATGCATAAATAGCATCAAGGTAAATTCTTAATGTGAATTTAATCAAAAAATAGAACACTACTTCTGTAGCTTCCAAAAACAGGTAACAGAAGTGACTTCAGAGCCCAAATGCCATATGCTTCAAAACATTTTCCAGTTTTTGGAAAGTAAGGAGATTATCCTTCGGGTTAGAAGTGTCAGGATAACCAACAGTAGTTTAAAAGCTCTATGCTTCTGCAGAGTAAATCCATGATTAAACTGTAAGGGCCACCTCTGTGTATGTTTTAAAAACATAACCTTCAAAATCAGTTTCAGCTGACAGTGTTGGAAACGACGATAATGGAGTAAATGGATATATTTCCTCAGATGATGCCTTGGTTACATCTCTTTTCAGCCTGAAGCTGAAATTCTAGGTGTTTAAGTGCCATTGTCATACTACTATGCTTTCATGGCATCAAATCTTACATAGTTTCATAGTGGTTACAGGGTGGGAAATAGTAACAATGAGGATGAAAAGATGGGGCAGTTTAGAACTGTCATACATTCTTCTCTCTCTTTCTATTTTATTGCAAACACTATATGCTCTATATATACGATGTATATATACTATATATCTATATATACGATGACTTCTGTTTTGTCCTTCTGTTCATCAATAGAAAGTGAGTATTTCTTCTGGATGTCTGAACCAGGTTGGATGATATGCTGTTCGTAGTAACAGGATTACAAATATGAGGTTTCAAAAAGAACATAATGAAGTTTTATAAAGAATTACCAAACACTCTGGCTACAAATCCGAGGGGAAACTGGGAGGCAAACATGGTAAGAAACCAGGGAGCAGCATAGAGGCTGGGACCAATCTCGTGTTCCTCTAGGTGGTTATAGAGATCACGATGGTAGTCATGAAGAAGTCGGGACAGTTGATACATCTGGATCTACATGGAAGAAGAATAAAGAGGATAAAGTTAAACATGTTTTAACAGTCACAGTAGCAAAGTCTCTGAAGCACAGTCTTGCTAGAAACAGTGAAAGATACTTGTCATTGATGTTTGGACCAACTTTTGTGAAGAAAAGAAATACTCAGAAACCACTTAGAAGACCCAGGATGGGTCTCCCATGAGCCCACAACAGGCTTATTTGCAGGGTCATTGAAACCTCACACAACATATAGCAGAATTCTTGCTGTTATGGTTTTCATAGTTTCCCTGGTTAGCTTTTTTTATTTGAAACTAGTGCATTTAAGATGATATGTTCTTTTTCCAGATCATCATCTCCATTTTTGAGAAGTGAATTTAAGTTCAAGTCCAGATGTTGACAATACTACCTATGTTGTTTTATTATGACTTAATGTTAACATTCTTGTATTAGAAAAATAAAAATCATACCTGTAAAATCGTCATGTCAGGACGATACTGTTTTCTCAGCCCCACATCAAACATGAGAAACTTTAGCATTTTAAAAGCATCTTCTTCACTCATATGAAGTAGTAGAACTCCTGCTACAAAACTAAGGCCCTGGCAATATCCTACTTCCTGGTCCAGAAGGGAATAGGCCTTCAAAATATTGTAGAGGGACAGCTGCCCAGCTCCCAGCTGTGCTGAGAAGTATGGATGTGTTGGAAATGTGCGTCCTGTGAAAATAGCAGAGGTTAGTGATCTAAACTAAAGAATAACCAAAACAAACAAACAAACAAAAAAACAACCCACCACCAAACTTGCCATGTTATCAAATTAAACAGTCTTTCAAAAGGTAGATTCTTTTGAAAGGCAGATTCTGAGTCTGAAGCTTCAGGAAGACTGTAAGAAAGTTAACAATATAAAACTATTGACTCATACTCTACAGATAAGGGCTTCTCTAATTAGTTTTGCTACAGTAGCTACAAAATGAATTTTTAATTTGCCAGAGAAGACAGGCTCTGGGATGGGGACAGACTGCTGTGTGGAACAGCTGAGTAACTGGTTCTTATGACAGGACTTTGATCAGTTTGTTCAAGGGCTTATAGGGAGGGAGTGTTTGCCTAAAATAGTGGGAGACTCAATTCAGAGGCTCAACAACTCACCCAGTCCTCTTTTGTTAATTAAACAGTGTCAGCTTTTAGATAACTATTAGGATCCAAACATAGACTTAGAACAGCTGAGTTCTCTGGGTCAGGGCTCAGTCTCTTTCTCTTTTCTTCTTGTCTTTCTTTCCAGTAAGTGCGTCTCATCACCTCTCTCCTTGCCTTGGTCCCTCCCAATCTTATGGGTCCTTCCTTCTTTCCTGCACCACAAAGCTCAGACTCTTCCATGAGCTGATCCAGTTTACTAACCTGGCAGCAGAATCCCCTTTTATGTGGGGTTAGTTCTTCTGCCCTGTCAGTCAGCTGTATAGAGGTGTCCCATGAGCACCACCACAAGTGACAGGTGCTTGGAGAGCGCGAGTGAGCTGTGGGAGCATAACCTTTTCTTGGTAGTGATGGACTTTGGATGTATTCCCCACATCTCTTTAGATCCCAGCCTATGGTAATCTATATTAATTGCAGAGCTGTAGGAGTGCAACTGAACCATTCCCAGCCCTTCAGTTCTAGAACAAGATGATGACTTCCACCCCAGACTGACTTATCTGTGTAAACTTTCATACAGAGCTGAAACCCACATGTCCTTAAAACAAACCAATCCAAATGAGTAACTTAAACAATTAGTTTGACCCATGATATTTACTCAGGGAGTTAAAACTTCATTTTCCTTTTTTTCTGCAGCCCTTACAGTATCAAGAATTATGTGGCTATACAGATGCAAATACATAGGAGAACATGACTAACAGAGGCAGCCAACAGACAGTAGTTTGTGCAGCACCTTCTGGGCTCTGTTCCTTTGAGTTCTTCTTGAGCTTCTGGGCACTTTGCCTCAGACTGTCAGTGGACTCCTAGGAACCAGAGGGTGCCCGCTGCTGGCATGTAAGGCTAAGGCTATGGCAAGGGCAGTTCTAGCAGCTTCTTATGAACTCCGTCAGCTGCCCTCAATGTCAGGATGCTTGTAGCCTTTATTCTACCAGATACCTGATTAAGGAAGGTCATTAACGACCTAGATGATGGGACAGAGTGTACCCTCAACAAGTTTGCAGATGACACAAAACTGGGAGTAGTGGCTGATACACCAGAGGGCTGTGCTGCCATTCAGGGGGGGCTGAAAGGGAGAGAAGTGGGCTGACAGGAACCTCATGCAGTTCAGCAAAGTGAAATGCAAAGTCCTGCATTTCCTGGGGAGGAACAAGGTGCCAGCATGTGCCGGGGGCTGACCAAGTGTGAAGCAGCTCTGCAGAGAAGGACTTTACGGTCCCGGTAGACAGCAAGCAGACCATGAGCCAGCAGTGTATCTTTTCAGTAAAGAAAGCCACCTGGGCTGCATTAGGCAGAGCACTGCCAGCAGGGAGAGGGAGGTGATCCTTCCCCTCTGCTCAGCACTGGTGAGGCCACACCTGGAGTGCTGGGTCCAGTCCTGGGCTCCCCAGAACAAGAGAAGCATGGACATGCTGGAGAGAGTCTAACAAAGGGCCACCAAGATGATGAAGGGAGCATCTCTCCTATTAGGAAAGGCTGAGGAGCTGGGACTCTTCAGCCTGGAGAAGAGGAGGCTCTGGGTGATCTTGTTAAGGTGCATATACACCCAGCGGGAATGAATGAAGAGCAGTGAGCCACACAGTTCTGGGCAAACTGCTGTAAGTGATGCCACTTGGGCAGGGGCGTTGTACCTGATAATCTCAAGAGGTCCCTTCCAACTCAGCTACTCTGTGATACTGCACTTCTGTGAGCAGACACATTAAAAGCCTCACTTTTACAGATATTTTAGAAAATGTTTCCAAAAGACAGTATTTTCATCTCTAGGGAAAAAAAAAAAAGCCTCCCCCTATCATATTTCCCCTGCTACATACCTGAACTGAGAGGAAATTTGAATACTTCTTTTATTCTAGGAGTAAGTGCAGCTTGTTTTTCAGCTGCCCACTTGTTAAACACCACCCCACCCTTTAGCTCCTGGAATGCTGCTGTGCTGCCAGATAACATCAGAGCTCCTGTTTCAAGAAGACAAAGCCTGGGGCAGAGTCCTTCTGCCATCTGGTAGCTGCTCTGGCCTGTCACACAGGACTCCAGCATGCAGTTTCTCAGCAGGCCTCCCCAGGCCAGGCCCTGGCACATAACTGCATGCTACTGAAGCAATGCTTTTAGCTTCCACATGTACAGGGAGCTTGCACCCCATTGCAGAGACTTCTCTGCCTGAACAAGTTATTACAGCATAGTCTAAAGGCAGACCTGTGGCAAGGTTCCTTTCATACAAATCACGAAGAAAAACCATACGCTAAGCAAGAATAAAAATGCAAAGAAGTTTTAAAAGCAAAACAAACAACAACAACAACAAAAACAAAACAGTAAATGGAGGAGTTGAAGTGCTAAACTCTTAAGCTGATTTCTGAGTGCCCTGGCTCTGACTTCATTAAGAATTTTAGCTTTTACTTAGGACCAAACAATTTCTGGCCCTGGTGAAAAGAGACTGAAATGAACTCTGATACCTCAAGAGCTCCAGGATGAGAAAGTAAGTACCTACTTTATTTCCGGAATATAATATACCAAAACAATTTTCTACTGTGTTCAGCAAACACCCAGTGATGAGTACAGCAGTTTCCTACACTGATAGCATCTGGAGATCAGTTTACTCTAACTTAACAGAAAAAGAAATCATTTACTGAACATAAAGCTAGCGTTCAGGACCTGAAATCCTCACTGACTGCAGCAGTTGTGCAGATGGGGCCAGAGAAGGAAATACACAAAAAAGCCTTCACAGAACGGTGACTTTGTTTTTGTCCATGCAATGAAGTAGCACAGTAACACACAAACTGGGCCAGGAGAGTGGCTACTGTACCTTAACTCTGCATCCAGGTGCTCCTCATTCTCAGGAAGCAGTATTTACAACTGAAAATGCATCAGTTCAACTAAGTGTGAGCAATACTATTATGGTTTTGCCTCATATTGTGTCAGCAAGACATTTTTGGCTTAATTTGGGAAAGCTTTTTAAATATTATAACCACGTGTTGCAAGAATATAAGTTCTTTCTCAAGGGAGATATGGATGCTTTCAGGAGGATTCTTGAAGATCTGTTTAAGAAAAACACTTCTAATAGCCTGAAGAAACACAAGTCAAAACATGCAAATTCCTTCTAGCTGCCTGTCCAATTATGCTGTTACTGCACAGTACTACTCTGTTTCAATGTGAAACATTAACGTTTTCAGCTTCCTACTTTAATCTTAATGAAATACCAGGACCCCATCCTTCCCTCAGCTAATGGACTAGCAAATAGCTCCCCCACAAAAGCAACATTTTGCATGAGAACAACTACCTGCAGTTACTGATTTGCCAATGCATGCAGTCATTTGTCTCTACAAGCAGAGCACATGGCTAAGAAGAGAAAGTATTTGTGTGTAGAACCAGACAGAAAACACGAACAGCTAGCAAGCCCCACTCTGCTGTACAAGAAAACCCCCCTCAGGCTGACTGTGCTTCCTGCTGCCAGCTATCCACCCCTCTCCCCTGTGTCAGCTCTGGTGTGCAATGGACTCTGCTTTACTTGACCAGTTCACTAACCCTGCACAGAACTCTTCACCTGTTACTGCAGCATTTTGGTGTGACAGAATCCCCACGTACATTGCCAGGGGTATCAATAGCACATATGCTGACTCGACTGAGAGGTACTGGTTAGAGAATGAGAGAGACATTTATCATCACAGATCAAAAACCAAAAGGTGCTTCTGGCACTGTGCAATCCAGGGGAATCCCTGGAATCAGTGTGACTAAGTCTGGAGGGAAACAATCTGCATACACTGCAACTGCCGGTTCCCAGCTGGCCACTTCAGGCTCCTTGGAGTGTCACACACTTCCCTGTGCCACTCCTAAATCTGGCAGGCCAGACAAAGAGAGACAAGTGAAGGTGATATCGACAGTCACTCTCCCCCCCCCACAGTTCACGCCAGTTTTAGCAGAACTGTGCCTGTTCCACCAGATTTTTGTTTTGTATGTACTGCCTTGATATTTTGACTTACTTTACCAAATGTTGCAAAACACCAGTTGAAAGAGGGAGAAAATATTCTCATTTACCATGTAAAGCTTAGTTCACCATCTAAACTCGACAAACCTTCTCACAGTTCAGTACATGTTGGAGACTGTCTGCACATAGAGTTATTAAGAAGCAGGTGCCCCTGAACAGTTCTCAATATAGATGGTCCCTATAAGATGTGGAAGAAAGGGTATATAGCGTTCTCTTTCCAATGAAATATACTCAAATACTGTTTGAGTACAGTTGTAAAGAACAGAAGTATGATGGGATAACTCTGTATGACATCTTTATAGACTAGACATAAGTGAAAATAATACAATATGTATTTATCATTCAGAACAAATCAAGTACACATTTTCCTGTAAATTATCATCATCCTATCACATGACATTGGGTTAGTTACAGCGCATAGATTTCCCCAATGACAGGTTTTTCATGGTAAATTCATTTATTCAAGCTTAGTTATCAACTCCTCAGACCCAAACCACAAACACTACAACACAAGCCTTTGTAATTTCTGTCATGCTCTGGAAGAAAATACTAATTTTTTCCTTTATTATGACGATAAATAAGAGCACGATGAACACTGAGTAAAGGATTACCCCACATGCAAGGGATGCCATCCTCGTGGAAAAACACTAGCTCCTGGTTTCCAAGACAGTAAACTGAATTTAAATATCCAAGGGAGGAGAGAAAAATACCTTAAAAAGAAATATCCACGACTGTATATTCACAAGGATAATCTATGGATTAGCTGTAAAAGCATCCAATTCAGCCATATACCGCAAGGTGTTAAAGGCTTGCATCAGATGACTTGCTTTCAAGCACAAATACTTTTGCAAAGGTAAAGGTTAGACACGTGAACATCTGACTCAACAACTGCATATATTTGAACAATTACTGTCATGTTAGAAATCCTTTAATGATTGAAGATACCACAGAATTCTTAGCCTAGCTGAGAGAGAAGCTGCCATGTGCGATGTGCTGCCTGGGGGCTGAACCAGAAAGAAAAGGGAACAGCCTCTATGAGGGAAGAAGGAGAGGATGCCAAGAGACCTCTGTGCGATCTATGAAACAAATGGCCAACTCAGGGCTTCTGAGGTGGAGGGGTTACTGCTACTGATACAGACCTTAACAGAACCGTCTGGGAGCGGCAGCAATCAGTGACAGTAACAATGTTTAGTACTGATCCACATCTTACAGAACATACTGATTTTTGCTCTTACAAAGTGTTCTGGGTTTGGTGATCTTAGTCTACCAGTGGCCAGAGTCAATCAATGAAAGACAATTTTACAAAAAGGAACCCCAAGTGATAAAGGAACAGGAAAAGTAGAAGGAGGGGTTAAGCATGGCATAGTTTTTCTGAGGTGCATGAGAACTGTTCTTTTACAATTATTTTGAGTAGCCTCTTCTGTTCCTACCCTAACACAATCCTTTCATTGTATTTAGATTTCCTTCCTTGTGTTTCTAATATTAGAAACACCTTTATGAGCTTTGAACAATAAATGTGAGGAAAAAGGGAAAACTAATCAAGACAACCAAAAGCCTGTCTGAAGCCCACCTACCAGACACTTCACATTTAAAAGCCTTGGTTCCTAATCTCTACTATACTCAGTGGAGTATAGCAGACACGCCTCCACAGACCAATTCACTATCCTACGTTACGAGCCAGCTACTGCCAAAAATTAGGCAAGAGTACTCTGCTGAGAACTGCCTTTAAAAGAGCTTTTGAGCTGTTCATAATTGTTTTAATACAAGTGAAAATACCAGCTACTAGCAACTACCCACTTAAACGAACTTCTGCATTATTTCAAGCAAAGGTGTTTAAGAGAGACAGCAAACACTGGACATCAGGAATGAATAGTACCCGTTACTCAACAAACTGCACTTAAATATTGATTTATTTTCTTGACAATGTGTATTCCACTAATCTGTGGAGTTTGCCAACAATATCTGAAATACAGATGCATTAGAGCTACATCTAGCAGCCTCTAATTACCACATGCTGCAAAGGACCTTTGTGCTTGAAATGTGGATTTCACATTGTCTTAGTGGTGTCAAGTAATAGTTCTCACTTATACCAGATTAAAAGCAGTTTTTACCAACAACCTATTATTAAATGGTGAGAGGCTTTTTATGTGCTATCTTTATTTATTTCTCTTCCAGAGATCTTAAAACCCTTATTTTAATTTCAGAGCACTACTGTACTTACCTAGGTCAATAAGTATTGCATGTTGCTGGGAAGTTAGTTGTTTCAGGAGTTCTTTATAAGGTGTGTCCTTTGGTTGTTGTTTATTTGGAAACTGATGTTTAAGATGGTATTGCTCTGCTAGAAATTTCCAGATCTCCCCACGGTGGTGACGTGGTACTCCTGAGAGAAGCAGGTCATTAAAACAGCAATTCCCACTCATACTGAGGGTTCAGCTACAGTTGAGCTAACAGGGTCGAGGAACTAAAGAGCTGGTATCTTGTATCTAGATATGCAGGCAGATCCTTATCTGCTAGATCCCTATCTGCTACCTCCAGTAGACCACAGAAGCAGATCAAACTACTGTGTTTGTACTTCCTTCACCAATAAAAGACACCAGCAATGTAGCACAACAGATTTAAGGTGGAATCAAAGTGAGCTGCCTAAGGTTAGCACTTACATTCAGTCTAAGAACTACTAGAGGAGGCAGCAAAAATTTTAATACTGGTCTCTGAAAAACGATATGCTTATCTTCCATTTTCCACATTAAAGTATATGATAAAACTCTGCAATAGAAGTAATTAACATTTTCCCCAAATACCGCACTGACATTGTTGTTGGGAGTAAATTTTAGGAAGCTAGGATGCTTATATACCAAAAGTATTAACAAGTACAGATGAGATGTGGCCTAGAGACTACAACGAAAGCCATGTAATCAGGAAGCAAGTATTTTATTTCCAATTTTGCTATCGGCTTGCTGAATGACTGGTACAAGTAAAAATGTATTGAAGCTTGAATTTCTTACTCTATATAAAGGGATGAAGCTATTTAACTATTTCATATACATAATGGTAGCCCTTTATCTGCATCTATATGTAAAGCTCTGAAAGGAACAGAAAGGTTATTACTACATGCATACTTTATTCAGCACAAGACTAGCACTTTTATATCATCTACACAAGAATTCAATACACTATTCTTTGTGAAAGTATTCTGTCTAATCCATGATGTACTGGAACCAGGTGCTACAGTTTGAAGTAACCTATAGCTTTAAGTTTTTCAGAGGTTTGTTTTTTTTTTTTCTTTGTTGGATTTGTAACATATGGATGACTACAACAATAGGAGAAATAAAAATTGACTCAAGCATACATCTTACATGGAAAGATAACAAAACAGAGCAATTTTACTGTCTCTCATATGAGCACAAAAGGATATGAATTTCTCTCTGCAATACTTATCTGTACTAGACTATCATAATTCAGACAACTGCTTTAACATGAAATGCTAGTAGATCTGTATGGTATTTGAATCCAAACCACGAGTATATTTAGAGAATGTGTCTGTAAATTACTTTAGGGAGCTTAACCCTGATTATTGAAAAGTCTCCAGCATGAAGCAGTGAGGGAAAGTGCCCCTTCAGATATACATATAAACTCCCATTAGCATCAATGAGGTTGAATGTCTCACATAGGGTAGAATTGGCTTAATAGAGCACATCTACAGAAGCAAAGTTACAAATGAATTAAAGTTCCCTTAGGGGCAATAGTCCCATATTGAGTTCATCTCTGGATGCTGCACTGTACATGTAAATTAAATATGCATTATACTTAAACATCTACTACAGTGTATATTATGGGTCAATACCACATATTTATTATCCTAATTTAATTTCCAGGTAACAGTGCAGACAGCTTTTTCAGTTCTTTACACAGTCATGTCTTCGGCATTATCCAGGCTTATTTCTTTAATTACAACTTTTTGTTTATAAAATTGGGTTGCAACTATTGTACTACATAGAGACACTATACACTTCTTTAAGGAGAGTTTTGTTTAAAAAAAAAAAAAAAAAAAAAGAATACCAAGTATTTTAACCCCACTAATACAACTGCAGCTACTGCTGAAAGGGAAAGTTACATGCATACAAATAACCATGAAGATACCAAATACTGTTACTTGTGTAGTCAGCAACCTGAGAAACAGCTCTAGTAAAGAACCCTGTTCTAAGGAGTGGTTAAGAAGTCATCCTATTCCTTTTCAATTTACGCACATTTCAACAACTCAAAATAATAAACAGTGCTTACCTTGCCCAACAGCAGAGTGTATTTTTTCCACATCAAATTTAATCTTTGACCTTCCAGGTGTACTCAACATTTTTTCCCAAATCAGAGTCACATCTTTTAAGCACGGTGTGATTTCTTCGTAGTCAAGTTTCAGACGTCTGTTCTGCAAATTGTTTTCTGAAGCTGGGAAACGATATCACAAACACACCAGTTAATATTGTTTAATACTTGTAAAATGGATTAACTTAACTCAGAACTTCATCACACAAACAGTTATTCTGCAATCCACCTAAAATTGAAGCCTAGTAATTCTGAAACATTAAATGTAAAAATTGTTGCGATTGTGCTGTGGGATTTTGTTGTCATTGTTTTTGTTTATTTTTAAGATATTACATGCCATTACATGTTTTAACATATTGAATAACTGAATGAATTCATAATCATATTCATGAAATTGAATAAATGAATCTCCTTACAGCTAGTCAATTCGTAAATCTAAAGAAATGTGAGAGACGACGACTCATGAATAAAAGCCAAGATTTTCCTAACAGGATGTTTCCATTTCCCAACTCTTAGAAAAATTTGTGCACAAGACCTACACCAAATAAAAACACAAAAATAATGTTGCATCTACTTATTATGCATACAGCCCACTTTATAGTCCACATAAAAAGGAAAAGTTCAAGGGGAGAAAGCTTCAGAACTCTGATCACAAACAGAATGTTAAACACTACACGTATACATATGTAAGGCTCTCTTGAAGTCTCCACTGAAGAAATCAGAACAAGGGTCAATATGTAACTCAGTCTTAAATAAGGCATTTTAGATCACCAGAGCTCCTGAAGCAGAGATGCATTGTATTTTTGTGCTTTTCTCAGATTCTGAGTTACAAGGATATTGCACTGTATTAAATAATCATTCAAATGATGATATCTTCATTTGTTATAAAAAATTCAGTAGCTGGGAAAGCATCAAAGAACCATTGCAAAAAATGAAAACAAATTCTGTAGCTGAGTGTGAATTCCAGAGTTTGAAACTGGAGTGAGAATTTCAAAGTGACTCCTGGCAAAACGTTTAAGTTTTGTTTCTGTTTTTTTGTTTTCATGGAGTAAGTGTGAGAGTGTACCTGGAAAAAATGGTTTATTAGTGGCATTCATGTAAACTAAATAATAAAGACCTTTCAGAACATAGAATGAATTTGTGCAGGTCAAAAGACCAAAAAAACTGAAGAGATCTTTCAGCTCTTTTTGGAAAAAAGTGCAGTACAGATGAGATGGAAAGGTGTCAGGCATCTACTCCTAAAAGGGAGGAAATGCTAAAAGAATATGCTGTAAGAAAACCTAGACAAAACTACAAAGAGAGCAGTACTCAGTAAATAGACTCTGACAAGCCTATGGAGAATCTAACAGTGGGTATTCCAGCCTGTTTTATTTAACTGGACTGCAATGTGGCTGTGGACTCAACTCATGCAGTCCCAGGACAAGAGTTCTGGGATACGGGCAGCAGCTCTCTACTTGCAAAATGAGCAGAGCACAGGTTCAAGAATCAGAAAGGACTGAAAAGGATGTGTAAGTATGAAACAAAAAATTAAAAAATACTGCTTCTCGATAACGGCCATTGGGCAAATTGTAAGATTTGGAACCATGCTTATGAAAGACTATATCAAAAAGCAACCATGCTTTTTAATAATGTTGCTGTGATATGTTCACTAAACCTCATTGTTGTGATGATGCATTGCTGTAATGCTAACAAGAAACTGTCATTTTGAGGACATTCTGCCACAGATCATAAGCCTACTGCCATTTCGAAATTTCACAACACAAATTCACCAAAATCACACTCCTATTTGTTCTAGTATTGAGAAAAATCTACGTTAAAAGGATGTTATTTTTTTTTGTTAGTTTAACTCTTAATTGCTTATATAAGTTTACTGAACTTATTTTTCCTTGCACGTTTACCCTTTCGTTGTCTGCCTGAAGTAGAAATGATTATTTTGGAAACAGTTAAAAATCACCTGAACCTTACACGGGCCATAATCAGACCAACACAATTACAACTGAAGGCTGTATTATAGCTGCGTGTCCACACTCTAAGTGATTGTGTATCTAAACTATTTAGTGCAGTCAATGTGTTCACATTTTCTTTAAGTAAAATGCAACTTATTTATATATTAAAAAGTCTTAAACACAGGTATGAAAGTAACTTTAAAATGTAAAACTTTAAAACTTTAAAATTTAACTTTCAGTATGTGAAAACAAACTCAGCAATCGTTCAATGTTTTGTCTGTTGCAAATGAGTGTTCTGTGGTGCTTGGCAACTGACAGCTTGATTCAATCTTCTCATGTCACGCGCAGAAATGTGACAGAGGGAGTGACACACAAGGACTGAGGATAGAATACGCCTTTATGAAAAAGCTTATTTAGATACTGACGACACCTAATTCCCAATATCACACTTAAGCCTTATCAGTAAAAATGCAACCGTACATTTAATGTTAATACTTTGTTCAGTATTAAATAGCAGTACTCTTGAGAGTACTGCACATGAAATTCTTTTACTTCCCAGAGACGAAAGCATCAGAACAGGTGGCATTACATTGCAAAGCTGTACTCACTGCAGCATAGCCATCTGTTTTGCAAGTACTGTCTCACTGACTGAGCTGTTCATGCAGCAGCTACCTAGGACAACTTCCTTACTCCAAAGGGCATACTGCACACCCCAGGCCTTCAGGCTTGCCAACAGTGGTCTCACTCATTCACTGGCTAACTTCAGACATGCTAATCTTAGTGAATTTCTGATAGTTTTGCAATTCGGCAGAAAAAAATCTGAGCATAAACTTACTGAAATTTGTGTGGATATTAATGTCTTGCAGTTGTCAAAAACTTGTGTGGTGGCTGTAGATTCAGATAACTTGAAGATGAGAATTTCTTTTAAAAAAATCAGGAGTATAGATATAAAAAAACCAAGGAAATGTATTTCTAAATACAAAGTCCCATAAAAATTGTAAGCTACAGAACAACTTGATAAAAGCCCATTTCTGACATCCTGCTCTAAGCTGAAAGGGTTATAAATCATTGCTCTCAGTAGCTCTTTCTCCAGATGTTTCTTATGGCACCTAGCATTGTTTATTTGGCTCCCATGGCCATGTTTTGTTGTACTAGCAATTACGTATAAAATGTATTAGCATTTGCTGAGAATATGCCTGACACCTTTGGGGTTCTTAGGTATTCAGGTATAAGGTATTCTTCAGATATCAGGGCCCAAACAGGAGACCTACACTACCAGCAGCAAAAACCTTTCAGGTAGGGTAAGTGCTCTGGGGGACCATAACCAATGTCCAAGAGAGGCGTTTTCTCCTCACAGCCAGGAGTCTTAGCCCAAGTTTAAAAAAGTATTTCATGTTTGTTATACTGAACTTTTCACACTTCTGGGTCCTTACTCTACGTAGCTGTTCTTTGTGGAAGACGATCCTTCCCCAGGTTTACACAAAGGCAAATAAGAATTGCCATTTTCATGCCAGGTACCCCACTCCCTGGGAATCCATGCAGCTACTCTGTTCCTGAATGTCTAAAATCAGCCAGATAAACTCTTCTGTCCTCCTAATTCATGTCCTCAAAGGAACACCTCTCGAGGACAATCACTTGTGATTCTGCATGCAGCTGCTACAATAAAATGGATATTCTTAATGACCTGCATTTTGACTTTACATGTCAAACCTGCCACCATGGCTGACTTGCTGTGAAGATGCATTCGGCCACAGAAAAATTTGGGTTAAGAACCACTGCAACTTCAAGTTTCTCACATTCCTTCTCATCGTCCTTCTGACTGATCTAAGTCATTACTACTCCATACAAAGCTCGCTTGGACAGTGCATGTACTACTGCATGCACCCATAGGCTGAAGTCCACAGTCAGCTCCTTAAGAACTTCAATTTGAGTTCAAAACTGGCTAAGCAGAACATTGTAGCGATCAATACTTAAACAAAGGCTTATGCATGCAAATGTAGAAAACAGTTCATGATAGCGATTGTGCTAAATTCCTTATCATCACTTCTAGACACCAGGCTAAAATACTTCAGCCACTGTAAAACTAAAAGAGTAGCAATTAAGATGAAGTAAACAAATTATAAGTTTAAATGCCAAAGAAAAAATTGTAAATCATTACCTACCGTAATGAGAGCTGAGGGAGATGCTGCTAAACTGATTTACCTCTATGTCCCTAAAACATCTCATTAAGGTTTGGTCCAATCCACTGCCAAGGCCACAGAGCAACCCAAAAACCGAACTTGTATTGCAGTAGGGTTTAATGAAGAGCTTCACCAACCTTGTAACTTCTGGTTTTCTTTCTCCATTCTGAGGAGCAGTATCTGCTGAATAATGGCTTTCTTCCACAACTCGCGAAGCTCACGGGGTGTCCGTTTCCTTTCTTCTTTCACAGGACCGAAGGGGCCATCTTCACACACTGGTTCCAATGGGGATCTGGGTGGAAGTTCTCCCAGGTCAGAATAATCTTTGAAAGAGAGAAGCTGTTGTGAACTACTTAGACTTCATGTATAGGTGAATGAAGGGACACATTTTCAAAGATTACATATATATCTAAACATGTGTATCTGTGACTGAATATATGTGTGTGTGTGTGTACACACACACACACACACACACACACACACACACGGTAGTAATACCAAGCAAGGTTTTCCAAATGACAGTTTCAAGCAGATTTACAAGCTTTTTCTGATTAAAAATCATATGGGCCAAAGCCTTGACATTATTATTTTCTTTGTACCATACACCAACACCATGACTTACTAATTACAGCTTTACAAGGACAGAACTAAAAGGGAAAAGGCAAGTCTGAGAAATTGCAGAAATACAACCTACAGTTGAAAATGGTTATGATTCAAATAGCATATAAAATCAAATATAGCACCCACTTAATTTAAAAAATAATCTCTAAACTGTGTTTGACAAAGAAAATCCACACCCTTAGCTGCACAAACACAACACCAACTAAGGCCATACAATGGGATAATTACCTGTTCTTAAAGTAAACATTCAGAAAGGGAGACAAACACCTAAGACACCTTTGCTCTCACTTCTAATTTTTAACCACATCATAACCTTCTGCACTTTTTCTTTTGGCTTCAACTGGTCTACAACAAAATGCATCTTTTTGTCAGGCATGCAAGGTAATTCTAAAAAGACTGAAAACAGTACAAAAGAAAGGGACCCTTAAATAAATCTCATGCAAATTGAGAAATCTTTTCTTCTTAGGGAAAGGCTAAACAACATTGTTTTTAATCAAATTCTCAACATAAGAAGCATAAGTTCTTATACTTTGCTTTCTTAATGCCTGCTGTAGTATCACTTAATTTTATCATTGTTTTATATAGGTTTTCTGAAGGCTCAATAGCCTTTGATATAACCTCTATTTAGAAGAAAAATTACTTAATTTGCCACCTTTAAAATGAATGGTCAAAACCCATCCATCTCTTTCTACCAAACTCCAAATAGAAAGCCATCACACTAGCACTTTTCCTCAGCCAAACAGAATGGCTGAGGAACGTCTCCCTCAGGAGAAGCTGACCAGTTATACATGCAAGAAAACATGCTAAAATCAGTGCAACTAGAACTATTCCCCAGACTCTCCAGACAAAGACAAGTACAGCTGTGCATGCTCCTGGAGAAGGAGCATTCCTGAAACAATTATTCTGCCTGGTACCTCAGTGGTCCATTTCTTTATCATTGGCTAGCATAGCGATAAATACTTCAAATCAAACACAAACACGCACACAAATTATCACATCTCTACAAACTAAAAAAAACAAAAGGAAAGGTTTTTACCCCTTTAAATTCTGCTCAGAAAGCTACCGTATATCGACTCACACGGTTCATATGCAGCTATTCTTTTCTTGTTTGTTCAAAGGCACTCGCACAACTGAACTCAGATGACTAAATATGAATGGAAATGTTCACAGCTGTTGGCTTCTGCTTTTCTACGTTTTGCCACTGTCTGTCTTTTCCTCTTGAAGAGTTGGAGAGGAATAGGGTGGGTCCAAATACCACCTGTTTCCTTATACAACATTTGTGTGTGTGTTACCACACAAGTAACAAATTCAAGTAATAAAATTCATATAAAAATAAACGCAACCTCTTTGGCTAGCAGGCACAATTTAAACATTTACAAACTCAGAGTTTGGATATAAGTGTGGATACCCAGACTTTGGACATCTACAGAATTTCATAGAACAATGAACCTCACGGGATGGTGAACTAAGCAAAGGACAAATATTTGATGCTTTAATGACAACCACCACGTGTCACAAAAAAGTAGGAAACACTGACATGGATGCATTCAGAAATACAGCTGATTATTATCGATGCAATGAAGAAATTATATCAGATCCTTTAAAATAACCTGGGAAATATTCATTTAATTTTTTTCTTTACAGGTAAATGTAAAGACATCCCTAGGCAAAGACTTACAACTATTAAAGAGCTTTAGGTAAATATCATCAGGTAGAGAAGGATCAGTCACCCGATAATTCTCAACTTGTGTTGAGAATTAAAGGAAAATTATTTTGATTTGATTGTTGCTTTTGCTGATGGTATAGTGTGTACATCAACGTTCTGTACATTTTTATGTAGAATGACTGCATACAGTAGGTTTCATCCCTTTAATGTATATTAAATAATACTATAAGGGAAAGGCTCTTAATGATTAATACTGGCAGAACTGGTTTCATTTGCATTAATAGATAGGGAACTTGGAGGAAAAAAAAGACTTTCCATCTTTAAAGAACATCTTTCATTTTCTTTAAGACAGCATTACATGCACAAAGCAACATTGCCTTAAGAAAGATGAATTCCCAAAACTGGTCACTAAATATTAATGTAAAAGTGATATAGACAGGAACATCCCCAACCACTGCACGCTGTCTGTAATCTATTCACTTGTTACATTTTCAGAGCATCCAGTGAGATGCATGTACATCTTGGGGGAAACAAATCTCTTCCTACCCTACTCATCCTCTCAGTGATTTATGGATCTCAGTGTCAGATATGTGTTCTGGTTTTATATGTGTATATATGCATGTAGGTGTTAGAGAATACCAGACTACCTACAGAGACAGCTTATGGATACCCTCTTATGGAAAAAACAAAAACAAAACAGGCTGCCAAACCACATGCAAGCAAATGAATTAAACACATCTACATACTGTTTCTTAAAGCAATAATGACCCTAAAATTCTCCTGTTAGCATACACCTACTTTCTCAATGCAAATTTTGTGGATTGGTCTTCAAGGACCAACTTAACAAAAGATCACCTTCTAATTTATTGGACATGTTATTCAATTTAGTCCTCCAGTGATCAACCTTACTGTGGCAACACTTGTACCACTGCAGAGCATTAATCACTTGGGAGCATGGTCCTGCTTCCATTTAAGAATGAAAATTCTCATCTGTTACTGACTAATCTTCAGTGAAGACACTAAGAAAAATTTAGTTTGCAGAAGTTAAGGCTATAAAAGAAAAAAAGACAACAGAAGGGTTATAAAATTCTATTATCAACCCTACCTCTAATTCCTCTGTGGAAGAGTCCTAGGCTTGGTTTTGCCTTGCAAATGGCAGCTCCTTTTCTATCTTTTCTTTCTTTCCTCTTATCACTTGTGGACATTTAACAGAAAGTCTAAAGTCTACTTTGATAAAGTGCAACACATTCACAACCCCTCCAATCACCATACTGGCATTTGCCAGGATGTATAGAAACCAAAGTGAACCTGTTTAACTGCTCAGGTGGCTTCTTAGGTTTGCAGAGTTGCGTCAGCTGTTTGGCTGGCAAAGGTGGGGAGGTGGAATGTGCAGGTAATCTCTCAAAGCAAAGTAAAAAAAATGGACATTTGGTAAGTCAACACTAATCCATGTCCACGAACATAAAACAGAGTGATCGACAGACATGCCAGCCAGCTTTCACATACAGAACAGACCGTAGCAGAAATACTGCAAGAAGCAGCTAAACATTTCATTTTTATGCACAAATAATCTGGAGAACAACGGAGAAAGCAAAGTTAAGTGGTAGAGCAACTGAACGGAACATAACTGAACATAACATAACTGGGAGCGCACGTTCCACTGAATCAAACTGCCGTGTGTTAAATCCAAGTAAGGTGCAGCTTTCAAAACTTATGAGATTAGTAAGTGCACTTAAGGAGGATCTAAGCATGTCAGCACACAGGGAAAGGCTGCTTCCTTGTTCAGCTGACAACCTCGTCAGCTTTTGCCGACTCCTATTCCACATTTGACCTGTACTTCTTTCAAATATATAGCACCCCTCACTGCAATATAAAATTCTGCCTCCACACATGCTACTGCTACAGTCCTACCATGCTTCAATTCTCTCAGGTTCCGGACTGGGCAAGTTGACTTGATATCTATTATTGTATCTTATCAACATATAGGTTATTTTCCATAGGAAGCCCATATTACTTTTCTGCGCAATGCACCTCTACAAGTCTGTGGATCCAAACTAAGTATTCCTTGAGAAAGAGTGTACTTCACTGGGAAAGCCACAAGTTTTCCTGTGCTTGTAAGAACTTGTTGCAAAGTAAAGAGCTACAGGTGAAACTGCTCATGGAAATGCTGCACAAATGAGCTAGTGCATCCATACGTACCTCAGAAGTAATGCTCTGATGCTCCCACCTCTTATAACACCCAAGAAAGAACAAGCTGAGAGCAGACCAATAGTAAGAATGGACTGAGAAGGCATTTGTACAGCAGATCCATTTATTTGTACCCAACTCTTTGGCTTTGTGTGGCAGTGCTTCAGTCCTAAGATGCAGAGTATCCCTACACTCCAAAAGGATCAACACATGTATTACACAAAACTAGCATGTGCATAGATTATACATAAAACAAAGTAGAAAAGATTATAAGAAAGTGTCACAGTATATTGCTGCCAACGACCATACTAAGTAAAGTTTGTAAACGGAAAGCTGGTGAATGACTCCAATAGTCATTAGAACAGCCAATATTTGATTACTTGGGTAGTGATATAAACTGGAAATTCCCTTAGCTCCAGGAGCTACAGTGAATACAAATGAATGTCCTCTTTCTGTAAGAGGACATTAAAGTATTCCAACAGTGAGTTATCAAAATATTGCCTTAAACCTTATTTTTTTTATGAAATTTCATTTGTAATTGACTAGAATAATTAATTGATCAAGTTTCTTATTCAACCAATCTCAGTATTAAATGAGGCTTTGTAAAAACAAGAAAAAAAAGGAAACCCACTAAGAGAAACCACACAAAGTCAAAAACAATAGAAGCGACAAACCCACCTAAAAGCCTAAATTTTAAAAACATTCTTTCAGAAGCACTTAGCCTAACCAACTTCAAATCTTAAAAACAAGATTACAAGATTCATCTTTGAATAGAAACTGCAAAACTTCACGTAGAAAATTGTTTTATTTTAGGCTTGGTTTTGTTTTTATAGGAAGCTAACAGGGAGGATGTTCAAATATAATCGGTTAGTGCCATTTTCACTATGGAGTTATTTACACATGGCTATCTAAATGCGGTGTTTACCAGCCATATCTTCTCTCCAGGGTTAGTAAGTCAGGCAGGATACCTCAGTGAGAATGTGTGTGGAAGAATTCCAGCTAAGCATTTCATTTTCTGCACCAGACTATTTTAGTTTGTTGCATTTTAAGTATCACAAATTTCATCTCACCAAACAAATAAGAGAATCTTCATAATCGCTTAGGTAGCATGACTAGATGCCTAGTGTAACCAGAAAACTTTAGAGATAGAATCACAAGAAGCAGCAAGTTCTTCTAGTCACATACAACTTCAGGGAATGACTGAATGAGTTCTTGAAAATTTGTGTGTTTCAGTACAATTGGTTAAAATCAGCTCTGAGAAATGGTTTAGAGTTTCATTTTTCATTTTAAGCTAAGAGCTTCTTCAAAAGTAATCACTACCTTCAAACTCACCCTATTTACTAATATTATCAAGCCCTGAGAAATGAATGCCCTGATATTTCAACAGGCACAGAAACCATCACACATGATGTGTGGTACTGCTTATAGCCAAGCTCCTATTCTGCAAATTAAGATTGTCAGCATATGTATGTTCTGAAAGGGACGTAACTGAGTGATCAATTCTAATAAACTGGATTTATTACAGCATTTACAAAATTTGTTCTTCGTTAATAATTATTTCATTGCTAACAAAAAACACTTCAACAGTATTGGAGGATACACTGCAAATAATTTACACTATGTAAAAATTCTAAGTATATTTTAAGTATAGAATGCTAAAGCAAGAGTTTACAGTATTTGCAATATTACTACAAAATTATTTTTAAAATACTTTTGCATAAATAATGGAACACCTCACCACAAGCAAATAAACGAATAGATAGGTGCTAACTAGAACTTGTTTTAATAACAGTTCTTCACATCCAAAGTTTTATAGAAAGTTCTCTTCAGCACTTATGATTTAACAGCCTGCTACCTCTATCCACCAGAGACTGAAACCCAACTCATTTTAATGAATGACTCAAGGTGTGGTTTTTGTTTGTTTTTTTTTGGTGTTGTTTTCTTTTTCTTGCTTGTATGGAGATACTTGTCCGTTCTGAAAGAAAATCTTTCTGCAAGTCAAGTTTTCAACTACTACAGAGTTGTTCTGGCTGAAGTTCCTTTTTTTCATCTGAGTCTCTTTTTCTGTATACTGCTAAGCAATACACATCTCATTTCTCCAAATTACTATTTCTTTCACTGTTCAACATGCAAGTCCACCCCAATGCCCAGCTTAAAACAGATTACCCATTCTCCAACCTAAAACTGACAGAGATGTTATAAAAATCTTGCTAGCTACCTCCCACAGCAAGAAAGTTCACTACAAGAGCCATTACTTTCCCACCGTTTATTTCAGAAAACAATTCACACACCCTTTAAATCTAGCATTTGGCTTTACTATGCTGGGAGCTTCTGACAATCTGCAAAACAGTTCTCCCACTATGACCAATTCTGAATAGTCATTATGTGAAAACGGTAGTGAAAAAAGTCCACTTCACAGAGATTTGTAGATGTTGAGTTAAAGTATGTAAATATATTGCTGTGCTGCAGTGCAAGGTGAAGTTTCATGATCACTCTGCACTGGTTGAAGTGTGTACTGCCCCTGAGAATGGCCAGAGCACCCACCCTCAGCTTCCAGACACGTGCCCCTGCCAACCTCCTTGTCCCTGCCCTAATCCTTGTGTAATACTGTCAACGAGATTAGAAAACTGATCCAACAGAAAACTAGTCACCTTTGAGTGAAGCCTGTACTTCAGCTGGTTTAAAATGATCACCAAGCTGTTCCCTTCATCTTTTTACCCATCAGGAGAGCACATTAGGAAGTCCCGAACTATTGTCCTTCTATGACAAGATGACCTGCTTAGTAGATGAGGGAAAGGCTGTGGATGTTGTTTACCTGGATTTTAGTAAAACTTTTGACACTGTTTCCCACAGTATTCTCCTGCAGAAACTGGCTGCTTATGGCTTGGAGAAGCGTACAGTTCGCTGGGTGAAGAACTGGCTGGCTGGCTGGGCTCAAAGAGTCCTAATGAATGGAGTTCAATCCAGTTGGTGCCCGGTCACCAGTGGTGTCCCCAGGGTTCAGTACTGTGGCCAGTTCTCTTTAATATCTTTATCAATGATCTGGATGAGGGGATTGAGTGCACCCTCAGTAAGTTCGCAGACAACACCAAGTTGGGCGGAAGTGTTGATGTGCCTGAGGTAGGAAGGCTCTGCAGAGGGATCTGGAGAGGCTGGACTGATGGGCCACGTGCAATGGCATGACATTCAACAAGGCTAAAGGCTGAGTCCTGCGCTTGGGTCATAGCAACCCCATGCAGCGGTATGGGCTTGGGGAAGAGTGGCTGGAAAGTTGCCCGTCAGAAAAGGACCTGGGGTCGCTGGTCAGCAGCCAGCCAAACATGAGCCAGCAGTGTGCCCAGGTGGCCAGGAAGGTCAATGGCCTCCTGGCCTGCATCAGAAATAGTGCAGCCAGCAGGACTAGGGAAGTGATTGTCCCCTTGTACGCGGCACTGGTGAGACTGCACCTCGAGTACTGTGTTCCGTTTTAGGCCTGTCACTACAGGAAGGATATTGAGTTACTCAAGCATGTGCAGAGAAGAGCAATGAAGTTGGTGAAGGGACTAGAAAAGAAGGCTTATGAGAAGCGGCTGAGGGAAGTGGGGTTGTTTGGTCTGGAGAAGAGGAGGCTGAGGGGAGACCTCATCGCTCTCTACAACTATCTCAAAGAAAGTTTGCAGCAAGGAGGGTGTCAATCTCTTACTCAGGTGACGAGTGATAGGGCATGAGGAAAGAGCCTTGTGCCAGGGGAAGTTTAGACTGGACATTAGAAAGAATTACTTCATGGAGAGGGTTGTCAAGCATTAGAACAGGCCGCCCAGGGAAGTGATGGAGTCCCCAACCCAGGAGGTATTTAAGAGATGTGTGGACATGGCACTAAGGGACACAGTTTATTGATGGGACAGGGTAGGTCAGGCTGACAGCTGGACTTGATGGTCTTGAAGGTCTTTTCCAACCTAGATGATTCTACTATTTGCATAGCCACAGAATGCTATTTTTGTTAGAGGGTCTCCACATAAGTATGAAAATCTGGGTGCAAGCAGGGTAAGGAGCTAAAAATCAAAGAACTGAAGAAACACTTTTATAATTTAAAATGTTTAAGACGATGAATGGGAGAGCCAGAGTGAATTTTGTGTACTCGTACACAGAAAACAGGCCAAAAAAGATTAGAAAAAAAGAGATTAATGAACACCTTCTTTCAAAAGAAATACAGAACTGTATCAGATCATAATGTAATTGACTTTTTTAGACACCTGTGCTCCTCCTCTTCCATCTGCCCACTTCATAGGATGAGTACAACACTCATTCTACCACCACAAATAAAGCAAAATATCAGAGCAGAAGATACTGAGCTTGTCTCCAGCTGGCAGAGCGAAACGCTGCCCCCCAGTGCTCCACAAAACCCACAGCAGCACAGCTGCTCCTTGCTTCTCACCTCTCCAGCCAGCTCTGGGCTCTATGCTCAGGAGCTTTCCCTATATCACTTTTTTCGGAAGTACTGAAAAAAAATTTTACTCGTGAGAAACATTACTGTTCTGAAACTGTATTTTAGACCCTTTTCCAAGTACAAGTGGCTGGTTGAATAATTTTGCCATGTGTCAATTCTGGCAAATAAAAAAAAGGAAAGTAAACCATATCATTTAGATGTACAAACCCTTCTGACATGGACAAAAGGAGTATAAGAGGAGTTCTGGAGCATGGCAAGCGGCAAACAGCTGGAAAAGAGAGGTTGCACTGTAGCTTGCTACATTAGAACTAACACAATTAAATCCTGCAAACTTTTAGCTACCAGCTGGAAAGTAATGATCTCTACAGGTCATTTCGCCTATGCACAACATCCTTTCAAGATCCCTAAATGTGAAATCAGCTGCCTCTTCAAGCTCAGCAGAGACTGAGCTACTGGCAGGAGGCTGTGACAGGCTGTCCTGCTAGGCAGCAAACTGCATGACACTTCTCCTATGTGCTTCCATCATAAAGCATTATAGCCCCTTCAGCTTCAGCACTGCCTTGGGAAGGTGGCAGGGGGAAAGGACATAGCTGTGAGCTTAGCCCCAAGATTACATTTGTCCCTTGCACTTTGCTTACACACAGAAGCATGGAAAAGTAGCAGCACCCACTAGACGGAGGTGGCTAGAGGAAGGGCGTGCACATGGGACGTTGCTCCTGCAACAACCAGAAGTAATGGTTTCCTGTACCCAAGGCTTTCTGTTGTCTTGGAGTGCTCACCTTGTCTGAATGGGGCTGGATTGGGTCCAGTCATCAGGTAAGGCAGGAATCACAACTGGCAAGCAAAAAGGCATTCTAGAGTATCCAGTATATGTGGTTGTTTTTGACTCTACTGATTTAGGACTGTTTCTCAATTTACTCCTGAACTAGTTAGAAATGAAAAGTCTCCTTCAAGTATAAGGCAAGTGGTACATTTAAATAATGGTGCCTGGAAAACAGGGTGCTCTCTGCCTTGTCATACACAATGCAGCCATCAAAGCACAGCTAGCAAACATTTCTCTCTAGCTGAGATACAGGAAACAGAGATTTAGCTCAATGAGCACTCAAACTACTAATGAACACCTCCTAAAGAAGTAAAGGGTCCAGAAGTGCAAGACAGTGGGACTTGGTGCAGTCAGTTTCATGTGGGAACTCAGGACACTAGACATCTCTTAAGCTCAGTACCTCATAAGATTAAGCTAAAAAATTCTGCATAAACTATGTATCATTTGTTTGGGCTTTACTTTTTAAAGTTATTTTTTAGTAAACACACCTTCCTATCTGCTCTGTTAACCACACAGAGTGGCAACGAACATGATGCAATCTGAGGTTCAGTTCCCCCACTTGCCTATACAAAGGGGCTCACAAATGTCAGAACCTACATCCTTCTGTGTGTATAAAGCTTACAGTTGTCTCTATTTCTTGTGATATTTTACACGTGCATATTTACCAATTAAAATCCAAAGACGTTACAGCAACAGAGCAGTCTCATTTGGTTGGCAGTGCATGCCCACACTTAGTCAACACAGCATATAGTTCAGGCATGCTAGTGGATTTAAAGCTTAATACAAAGTTTACTAAAGCAGTCTACGCTAAGCCTGTAAAACTTTTATCATCTCTGACTCACAGAGATCTAAGTCTCTTGGTTGGCTGACTTACTAACTAAAAAAAAAAAAATCCCATCCCTTCTTTCCTTACTGCTCTCCTGCCGAGTACCCTGGAGTACTGTGTGGGATACTGCACTTGACCAGAGAAATTGGTTAACGGAATCACCATTTATAACAGGAAACGCACGAATGTTCCCTTGCTTTCCTCTTCCTGATTACTTTTGCAGAATGCAACAAAAAAACGGTATCTTTAAATATTCTTCGTCCTCTGTCCAGTTTAGTTTAAATTGATCTTCTGGTCATACATCAGGTATTTGCATAAAGTCTGTTTCCAAAGGAAATCAGACTGAAATGAGCAAGGAAGCCTTAAAAATAAAAAACCAACTATAGGTAACTCTTATCAAATTGACCAACTCTGCTGCACATGTAGCTTCTCCTTGAGTGAAGATGAAAGAAAAAGGAACAAGGTGATGAATGATAACTAGTTACATTTTCTCTGGAACTACAGATATTACTACGTTAACTGTGGTAGTGAGTTCCAATGTAAGACTGTCTACACAGAGATCTCTTAAAGTCTACAGAGACTTGATCATCACTAAGCATCCTTTACTGCCAAAAATGCTCCAGGAGATGCACAAAAATCCAAATGGAAAAATCCAATACTTGTTAAAAAAATCAGTCTGAGTTTTCTCCCTCTGCTCATAAACTGAGTATGTACATTGGAACAAAAACAGAAAAAGAAAACAAGTAAAGAAGAAGGCCAGTTATTTTAATTGTTCCTCCTATTAATAGCACTTCCTGTTTTCCTTTTTGGCCACACTTTTTTCTCCAACCGTTCTGCTTATCCAGCTGTTGGTTGTAAGGATTGTATCTTGCAGCTATTATGTCTCAGAGGAAATGCCCGGACAGGCAATTTAGTTTTATTTGTTTGTTTGTTTTTCCTATTTAACATGGAAAGGTTTTGTGGCTTTCAAAAACTAGTAAGACTATTTTCAGTCACAAAAAGATCTGTCAAATTCACAAAAACGGTAGCTTTGCAGAACAGCTGAGGCCCTTCATGTGCCTTGAAGCATAGGAGACCATTTCACACGTATGTTTACATAGACATGCTCTTGAGATCACTTAGCTTTGAAGTACACTACATTTGAGAGGCATCTATGTCTATATACAGCTCACCCCATATTAAGTCCAATTACATTCCAAGCAACTCATTAATGACAGAAACATTTTCATTATGTGCAGTGTCCAGTTAATCAAGGTTTCTTTTTAAGATGCAATAAAAATGTTTCAATGACTGTTAACCAGACAGCTTCTGCAGCCTTTTCAAACATTAAGATTATTACTTTTTACTACATTTACTACAGTGCATTGTTCCCTCTGGTTCCTTGTGACTCTTATACTACGGCCTTAGAGACCAGTCAGAAGGTAGAGCTTGCAGAGCTCAAGCTGAAAAATTCAAACTTCAGTGAGCCAGAGACCATTATCTGGAGACACAAGATTCTTTGAGGCTTTTTTGGTCCCAGTGTGTGATGCATTGTCTAGCTCACATAAGGTGAGATACATGAAATGATGCACCTGCATGCTCACGTGCAGTGAAAAAAATAGAGACCTTATCGCTCTACAACTACCTCAGATGAGGTTGTAGAAGGGTCTCTTCTCCAAAGCAAGAAGTGATAGGACGAGAGGAAATGGCCTCAAGCTGTGCCAGGGGAGGTTTAGGTTGGATATTAGGAAAAATTTCATCACTGAAAGGGTTGTGAAGCATTGAAACAGGCTGTCCAGGGATGTAGTTGAGTCACCATCCCTGGAGGTAATCAAAAGATGTGTAGATGTGGTGCTTAGGGACATGCTTTAGTGGTAGACTTGGCAGCGCTAGGTTAACGGTTGGTCTTGATGATCTTAGAGGTCTTTTCCAACCTAAATGACTCTATGATTTTTTTCCTTAGTCTGCGGTTCTTTAGCTCTACAGAAATTTAATAAAGAAATATGATAAGATTATCCACTGTTATAGCTGATAATCATGATTAAAGTGGTAAAGAATTACAGACTGAAGCAGCATACATGAGGTCAAATTCAGTCTGGTATGAAGTACACACTACAGAACTCAGATAAGGTCATGGAAGAAATCTAATTGCTCCTGATAGGGCTGGATTTTTCTGGTCCTTAGTTCCATACTTTAGCACGGCAAGATGAAATAGAAGCATCATATTTTCTTCAGAGCAATACTTGGTCATGCATTTTTTTCCCAGAACTTATTAAAAGTGTTATCTAGAAAATAATTTCTTCTCTGGTTAGTTGATTTTACACTATCAGACCTATGTTATATATGAAGCTGAAAAATAAAAATTCCAAGAGCTGATGAGCTTGGCATGACCAAAAAGTAAGTGGGAAATCACATAGACAGTACAAACAGAGCACTGGGCAAATATGCCCACTCATTAGACAAAACAATCCATGCTTCAAAGATTATATCCACTAACAACATTTATGGAAGCAAATAAACAGACTTACCATCATATCGACTAGGAGAATCACATGCTTTCTGAGGGGTTGCCACTCGCAGGAATATCTGTTGCCTCCATGAATGCCGGCGAGTCCTTACAGGGCTGTCACCACCAACAGCCTGCTGGCTGTGTTTGGATTCGTAGTCACTAAAATTGCAGAACACAGAACGGCTTGTGAGTAGGCTACCCGAATCTGCTAGGAACAGTGATGCAGTGTTCAGTGAACATAACAAGAACCATCAGCTAAGGAGTACAGCGTGCTGTGCACATGCTGTGTCAAGCTACAAGTGCTAGGTGGGTGAAACTTGCTCAGTGGCAGCAGGCTTTTACAAGGCTGCAAACATCACTCAGGTTCACTGGAAGGGGCTGGCAGCTCTGCGCAATCTGCTTTCTAAAGTTTTCTTTAGGTTTCAACATTCTTTGTGGCAGTACATTAAACACAATGCATTAAAGATACTTACACATACACCATAATGTATCTTCACTGTTCTGCTACTATCTACCATCATTACCATACCATCCCCAACATCTAGCAGCTATTTGTAGGAAAGAGAGTGCTGCTGATGCCTTTTATCAGCAAACATCAAGGAGCTTTATAAACATCAATTAAGCTTCCAGCCTTCTGTGAACCAGATATGTAATATACTCCCTCACAACACAGTCTTGGAGCAAAAATTTTAACCTTGGTGTTCCCAAGTCACCACCTGAAATAAGCAACGAAGTTGTGAACAGAATCCAGTTACTCCTTCGATGTAATCTACAAACTACACGCAGAGGTTTTTATTCAGAATATTAAATGAAGTACCAAACAGCAATGCTGTCTTCCCACTAATGACTTTCACCCATTACATCTTTAAAAAAACTCATTGCTCTAGTCCAGCCATTGGCCAAGCAATTACATCAGTCTTTGTTCAAGCTGAGAGTGAGAAATGAACTTCAAACAGCTCTGGCAACCGGGAACACTATTTTACAGGCTATCCTCTCCTTCCACCTCAAGGACAATGACATTGCTTAGGATGAACCATGTATATTCTCTTAACTGAAAGAGCTAATACAGTCCTTTGGCAGCAATAATCATGTAAGTGATTAAGAGTAAGAGATGGAAGTTGCATGACCATCACAACGCCAAAATGGTTAAGCTCTGCAAACTTTGTAAAAGAGGAGTCTGGGATGGCTCCACCCTTTTGAAAGCAATCCACATGCAGAATACATGCAAATGAACTGTTGCACAAGTAAGATTTTGCAAGTGTAAGAAGCATTTGAAGTATTTCAAACAAAGAAACTTTTGAATAATACAGTTTTACCTCCAGGCTTAAAGAGAGAACCCTACCTTGTTGTGTTCCTAAAGTCAGAGGTGTTATTTTCATCTACAGGAGCCAGAAATTTTAAGAAATTTGGCACAGAAGAGGAAGAATGAAGCTTTTTCCTTAAGGCAGTACGGTAGGAGATGCTGAGAGTGCAGTTGGGAAAAGTATAGTTTAGAACAAGGAAGTATAAATCCACAGAATAAAAACACATACTGCTAAGTATCAAACAAAAAGCAGCTAAATCCTGAAGGCATGAATATCAAGGAAACCAAAGTCAAAGCTAAAACCACTAACAAAGTGCTACTTTGAAATATGTATTTGTTTGGGTAAACTAAAATGTTCCAATATAAATAAATATACGTCAGGTAAATTAGTTATTCTTTGATATAGCACAAGATTTTCAGTGCATGCTTCAAGTAAATTCCTTTAACCTAATAAGAGCCGATGTCAACTTTATAATTGAAAATTTTCTTAAATATTTGTTTCATTGATTGACCAACCTTGGAAGAAAAGGTCAGGAAAAGCTGGCACTGATAATCATTGTACTGGCAAACGATAAATAAGACTTTGGCATAGAGCATTTTGTAAAGCACTAACAGGGTTTTATTCAAACAAACTTCAAAGTTTTAAGCTAAAAGGCGAGCTTTCTGACTGATCATCTAGGATTGATTTATCCTAAATAAAACTTTAGGATGCAACAGACAGGAGCACTAATCAAATTTCATCAACAGTCTTCTGGCCAACATCATTCCTAGTTCTGCTCTTTCTTTTAAAAATAACAACCTCCTAACATACTCAGAAGGTGCTTAACAGAAGGAAGTAAGAACAACTCAGTTAATGAAAAATTTCTGTATAGAATGAAAACATAGAAAGTTACTTGGCTGATGAGACCAGAAGACCTCTTCTGAGAAGAGTACACAAAAAACACCTGAGTAGGAAAATTTACTCCTGACAAACCAAGTTTTAGTACGAAAAGCTTCTGATAAACCTTAATGTTATATTTGGATGGTATTTAGCTCTGTATCCTGAAGATGTGAATGGGGATGGTGGAGATAATCTGGGATAACCATTAGTATGAAGTGAAGCAGTTCTTTAGTAGCTGGTACTGAGCATGAGGAAGATTCTGCTGTAGCATGGTGTACCCTGTAAACAGGTTTTGCTTACAATCGCATGGTAAATCAATTACAAGGTAATTTCATTTAGAGAAACACAATCAACCCAGGCAGTTTGACTTTAATGATTTAAATTCATTATTTTTCATTCATTTGATATCCCTATCCATTTCAGTTCTCAGTCTTGATGCTTAGAGGTTCACTACGGTATACCCTTAAACAATAGGGAGAGAGAAGTAGAAGCTGCTACTGTATGTGCAGAATGTATCACCAAATCTACTTTGGAAGAATCTACTTTTGATAATTTGGCCTTCAGGGTTCAAGTAAGGGGGCATTAGTGTGGTGTTCAGGCCTGGGTAAGTGTTATTAAAATGAAGAGTAAAGAGGACATTGTAGACTTATGTTTCCTTCCCTGAGCTATACCATACTTCTGAGGACAAGCTAAATTAAGAGGAAGGCTAGTCAGTGCTCAGCAAATACAACTGAAGAGACTGGTGAAATGAGGCTCTGGGTTGCGTACTTCCTCAGGATCAAAAGAACCAGCACCTTGGGGAAACAGGAACTCTCATCCAAGAAAACAAACAAACAAAAAAAACCAAACAACAAGCAGCAATAAAATTGGCTTGCCAATGGCCAGTGATGTTGACAGTGCTTCCAAGGACATTCAGCCTCATTAGCCCTTTGAGCTAAAGTAAGTAGTTTAATTGAAGGGGTTTCACTGTTAAGATTTTTAAGGAGCTACTTGTTTCAGGTTCTCAGGGAAACGGAAGGTTAATGTCCTTTTCTCAATGCTCTCTATGCACATTTTTGTTCTAAGAAACAAGGCACAGAAAAGTATCATTTGATACTGCTGAGCATAACCAAGACAAATTAAAAGGAGCTTACGTGTTTGTCTTGGTTATCCCTTTTTTTTTTTTTTTTATTGGCTCTCCACAGTCCAGCTATTTCTTGCCTTATTTGGTTAAGCTTCGCTAATTTCCCTTTAAATGTCAGGCACAAAAGAATATTAAAAGAATATTAATATGTTTCTGTGTTACCATGAACAAAGCAGAACAGAACTGAATGATTCAGGAGAGACAGAGCAAGCTGGATTACAGGTTCTTGGCAACTTATCGCTGGCACAATTTAAGCAGTGCTGCTGTCTGCCGCATAACAAGAAGCTGCTTTGGAGCAATTAGCTCCAAAGAATGTCATGCATCTGAACGAATTTTATTTATTACAACAAAAAATTATGCAAATATCAGCACTACATTCAGTAGCAGAGCAGTTGAGCTCCCCCTCCCATGAAAATCTACCACCTTTAGTCTTTAATTATTTTATTTACACTACAGAACTCCATATTTATGGCATGGTAACCCTACCCCAAACCTTACCCCAAAACTAGGTACAGGTGCTATCTCACCTCTTTTGTGCAAAATGCCCACTTTGTTCTCCACTTGAATTATGCCTTAGATATTTAAAAAAGTTGGGTGAAGAGGCCGAGGGATTAAGACGAGCTAGAGTAGGAGAACGTGCAAGTTGACCAGAAGAACTTTTAGATTCGCCGACAGATGAGTTCATACCATATAGTGGGATTCCAACCAGAGGAATGGAGTTGAGGCAGCAGAAAGAACAAAACACAGTGAGAGAAGAAATGGGAGGGGAGAGGAAAAACAAAAAGTGAAATCTCTTCTCTAACCTTTGAAAGTAAGCTGGCAAATACAAATCAGCCATTTTGTGTATTTTTCACAGTTAATGCAGTAACTGCGAGAGGCTGAACATTTTAACTCAAAGTCTGAAATACACACTTAGAATCTTCAACAAGACATTTCAGTGAATGATTAAATTCATACTCCTAAAAATGTCAACAACACCCCTGTTTCTTCTTCCTCATATTGCTTCCCCTTGGTTTCTATGATCAAGAGATTTCATGGATGAGAAGTGAAGTGTTACATGTTTTGAAGATCTGAATCCATTCACACTTTGAAAACAACTTAGCAGTCAGGGTAAGCTATTCAAAAACACTCACAAAACATACAAGACTTGTTCAAAGTACTGTTTTCTTCTAGGTCCTGTTCTGTATGTTTCCTATGAAAGGTACACAACAGTGATTTCTTTTTGGATTGAGTTGTGTGAGGGAGCAGGCAGACTCAGGCCTTAGTAAAAGTTACATAATCAAACCCAAACAGCAATAACCACGGAAATTAAAAATATACTTAATTTTTAACTGCATTCCTATATTAAGATAGGAACTGACTGAACAAGCAGCAACAAGCGTCAGGGCAACTTTCATGGAGGTAACAGACCAACAGCACAAGTTGTAACCTGCATTACAAACACATTCCAGTATTTAAGAATTAAAAAGGTTCAAAAAAGGGACAAAAAGGCAACCTGGGTTATGTTTCCTTTTAAATGCTATAATTCTTCTTTTCACTGTCATCACCTGTTTCAGGCATGTTCTTTTATTGCCCTGCCTCCTGTAGGGAAAAATGAGTTGGAACACATACAGATTTCCTACTGTCTAACTTGTGTAAACAAGCAGTTTTGGCAGTGAAACAGAAGTCTACAGACAGAAGTGTTTCCATAGCAATTGGAAAAAGCCAGCTAGAGGGAGGAAAGAAAACTGCCATAAAGTTCAGAGACTTTAAAAATGCAGAGGCAGGATTATGAAGGAGGACAGCTTGAAGAACATTAGCATTACGGCAGACACTAGCTTTCTTTTGCAAGTAAAATTTACATAGGCTCGTTGAAACACTGCACAGGAACCTCACCTCTATCAACAACTATGTCAGTTTTGTGTGTTATTTTAAAATCACACACGAATTCATCAAATAGTAAGGTTTTCAGCATCAGAAATGCTACAGGATTTTTCTCTACAAATAGACAATGTAGATGTAGCATTTATTTACACTGCTTGCATATCAAAGTAACAAAAAATACTATATTTTTGCAAGCAATATTCAATCTAATGCCTTCGGAGCCATCCTATGTTGTGCTTACACTTAGTTTTGTGACAAAGTGCGGAACTATGTCTCATGTTTATCTCCCCTGTGGAGCACACAGGACTAAAAGTGTTTTTGAACAGGATACCTGCAAACCTCCAAAGAGTGACACACTGCTGTGACACATTTCTTATCCACTAAGAGGGCACACTTCGTATGCAATCATCATCCCCAAATATGCTCTCAACAAATGAAAGCATAGCCTGCTTTTAGTAAGTCTTACTTTCTCTTGTGAGGAGTCTCTGTGCTCACTGAGTGATACCTCATAAGTTTCCTCTGGGGAACAGATGGCGATGTTTCAACAGGTACCAGAGACTCCTGGCTTTCTGATGGTAAATGACTCAGTGTGTTTGCTCGCCTTCGAAAGCTTTGTTGAGGTAATGTAACAGACTGCTCAATAGGGTAACTATCTGGGTCGCTGGAGAGATCACCCACTGATCCACTGGTCTTGACAGCATTCTCTGTAGGAAGTGTAGGAAGTCTGTCTCTCTCCTTTTCACACAATGGCAGTTCCTAGCAGAGCAAAATATGAGGTTATTGATACGTGGTTTTACAATCAGTTTTTGGGATTGCAGTTCCATGTCATTGTTCGCCCCCCGTAGAGACCTGCTTCAGACTTGCACATTTTTATCATGGTATCTCAAAGAAAGAATCATTGATATTTAATGGTTTTGTTCTTAACCACTTAGGTCATGAAATCAGTCTCTATTCTACAGAGGAAAAAATAATTTTGAGAGTGATTATATTTTATGGTATGTTGAACACAACTCGGAAGTAAGGGGAAATGAACAGATAGGTCAGGTTTGGGTAACAGTGACAGCAATGAAAAAGGCAGCATTTCAGAGTACTGTTCATTTAGCACCCTATTTTAACAGTATAAGATTCCTTTTGTCTATTTAAGACTTACACAAAGGACTTGAATCCTATGACTAAACGTCTGTTTCAGTCCTAAACCATGTATTTTTCTTCACTCCCCACCTCATGTGTTTCTTGCAATGTCAGCCATTCTTTCAGAACCATTAGCAGAAAGAGTAGACTCTTGATTATCTGAAGTCAGGACTCCACTGTAGGTGACCAGGCACTGGAGCAGAATCACCAGCTGTATCCAAGTCTGCACAGGCTATGTCCAAGGAAGATGACTAGCTTTCTTCTGTACTATTTGTTTATATTATTTTGTTCAGACTAAAAGCTTTCTAGCCACACAAAGTGGGAAATTACTCCATTTCTTATTTAGTTTTATATCTCTTATGAATGCAGTCCTGCGTTCATGGTTATGTACTTGCAGGGCTGAAGCTAACCAGATTAGGGTCAGCAGCATGGTAGTTACCAAATTTGTTTTGCTGTACATTGTTGCAAGATTCAGATGATGTTATATAATATTTTAGTTCACATATATGGATTCACACGATAAGACATACATACAAAATATGTTTATATATAGTACAATACATTTCAAATTCAAACAGAACCTCACTTTCACTTTTTTTTTTTATAGGAATAGAACAGAAATATTGACTTAGTATGAGTCCCCCCTTGTCAAAAAGTACAGAAGTCTTTGGTGAAACTCTACAGATGACAGCACCTTACACATTATCATTTGTTGGCATGCAACTGCTATTTCTTAATCTGAATCTCTTTTACCAAACTGGGAAATTACTTTGTTCAAGCTGTTGTCAGAGGATTCAAATATGTTTTAACATATTACATACATGAAAAGTGATTTGGGTAACCAACTTACAAATTCTAAAAATTTGGAAAATTGTTTCAAGCTTGGAAAGCAAAGGGGAAGACAGTGGCTGATCCAAGAGGCTACCTGCAGTGGGTTCAGCCCCATCACCCTCAGAGGGACTTGGCACAGCAATAAAGACATCCACCAATGCATAAGCAAGTGGCAGGACTCTTACGATTAGGAAGAAGAGGGCATACCTAAGCCCTACTCAGTGATACTGTTTTTATCATTCTCTTTGGATGTTCTGGGGTTTATTTCTCTTCACACGCAGTCAGTTTGTCTACTCCCCAGATGTAATCAAAACAAAATGCCAGACGTTAGAACAGAACAGTTATATGATCAGTTGGTAACTGCATTTTACATCTGACTAGTTGTTTCAGGTAATATTAACAGGAGTTTCTCACTATATACATGCACTACAGGCTTTACTTACTTTATTTGTGCTGCTTAAGGTACTGGACACGGAGCTCTCCAGATCTACAGCACTAGAACTGTCAAGTGGAACTCTGGCTTTACTGCCCTGTAGAAATAAAGCACACCAGCAATTAGAATTATAATACGAGGCATACCAAAAAGAGACTTGCATAGCATAGACTGAATCTGTAGCTTTCAAAGACAGCATCAAATTTAATTTCCTGAAATGCCTAGCAATAGCCTTCACCTCTGTGAGAAACAGAGGCTTCATTCAGGGCAGTCACTGACATTTTAAAGGATTCCTATGTAATTAGTGAATTCTCATGGGCAATTATGTGCTTTCCATGGTACGAATACAATCATATATTGCATGCATGCATGCACTCTAGCCACTGTTAAAATACTTTCTAACAGTAGTCTAAACAGGAAATTGTCATACTAGGTACTTGTTAACAAGATAAAGAGATGAAAAGGCTATTACAAAGGACTGAAAACTATCAATTTGATACACAGCAAAACAATTTCTGGTATTATAACTTGAATCAGAAAACATTTTTGTACAATGTTTGACAATATTTTTGTACAATGTGTTGAACTCTAATGATTTATGTAACTAAGAGAAGTAACAAGAAACCTATTGATGGTTTCTTACATGCTAACACAACTATGGAACTTGTATCTTCCTAACTTTAAAGGGTAACATTGCATTATGTTCTGAAGTAAAGGCATATGTTCTCTGAACTGCTATTCCAACTATAATTTAATGCGTTAGCATTATTCACAATAGTGAACGTTGCTTCCTTGAAGCCCAGGCAAAATACTTTGCCTCAGATCTGATCAAAATCAAGAATTTTCATCAAAACAGCCATGACAGTGAAAATGCAACCAATATACAGCTGTGCTTACATGAAGACAGCTTATGCCTGTCTCGACAAACTGGCAAAATTAAGAACTATGCTAACAGCATGTTTCACATCCCAAACACACACAGAGCAGGATTTTATGGGGGTGAACTCTGAATGCTGGTCAGGCAGTCATGAGGGGAGATATACAACTACAAACCCTCAGCATACGCACAGTTATAACAGTGAGAACATGCTTTTGCCATGTTTTTGCCATCATTTGCTTCAGGGGAACAGGTTAGGTATGACATCTGAAATAGGCTTTGAAAGCCTAGTTTTGGCACTACAAACTGCATCTCTGAGGAAGCATTTTGCTGATAAACTAAACTAGACTTTGCTTCATTTTACCAGTTTGCCTATGAGAAATGAGACTGTCCTATTTATATTCCTTACTACTTGTTGTTTGGCATTGTTGAGTGTCAGCTCTTTTTTTTTTTTTTTTAAGGTCTGATTCATTTAATCATTTGTCAAGCAGAAAGAAGTCTTTCCAAATCTTATTGTTTTCCTCAGACATCTCCTTGAACCTATTCTACTTTGCACTGTATCTGTTTTGAAATGAGGTGCAAAACAAAGAATATTTGAACAAGATGACACTCTGTAGGCTTAAGTATTACTTAAATTTGACATCCGATTTGTTTTCTTAGCTGCTGCTGTATAATTAGCAGATATTTTCAGCCATTTGTTCACGATAAACATCTTCCCTGTGTGTTTTCTTGGGAATCACTGTCACAAAGGAGTTCAAGTTGTTCCCACTAACAGGTACTGCCAGACCTTGTTAACAAAGAATTTCACCTGATGCGATATTGCCCAAATGCCTGCATATTCTTAGTGCCTTCAGAAGTTCTTTACATTCCTTGCCTTTAGATAGTCTCTAGCTGTTGTGGTTTAACCCAGCAGGCAGCTAAGTACCACACAGCCATTTGCTTACCACACCCTCCCCAAGTGGGAGGGGGGAGAGAATCAGGGAAAAAATGTAAAAACACGTGTTGAGATAAAGACAGTTTAATATGACAGAAAAATAAGGGAAAATAAAATAACAACAGCAACAACAGAAGAATACACAAAACAAGTGATGCACAATGCAATTGCTCACCACCCAGCCAGTCCCTAAGCAATGGCAGCCTCCCCAGCCAACTCCCCCGGTCTTATTATTCAGCATGATGCCACATGGTATGGGACATCCCTTTGGCCAGTTTGGGCCAGCTGTCCTGGCTGTGTCCCCTCCCAGCTCCTGGTGCACCCCCAGCCCCCTCGCTGGCAGGGCAGCACGAGAAGCTGAAAATTCCTTGGCTCTGTGTGAGCACTGCTCTGCAACAACTAAACATCAGTGTGTTATCAGCATTGTTCTCATCCTAAATCCAAAACATGGCACCAAAACAGCTCCTAGGAAGAAAGTTAAATCTATCCCAGCCAAAACCAGGACACTAGCATTTAAAAGTTCAGATGCCTCATTATTCATCAGTTCTTCTGTCGTTAACAAACACAATCTCATTAGGAATGCTTATTCAGTTGCCTAATCATTTCCTTCTACATAAAAAGAAGTAAACATTTGTGATTACTTTTATTTTCTAAAACTTAAAGAGAAATAAAACAATGGCAACTTTTCCATAAGTTCTCATGCTCAGCTTTGTATTCATTTTTTTAAATGCCTATACACACTATTTTTTATCTAGTAATTAGTTCACTTCTTTGAGGACTTGGTATTTTCATTACTGAAGCTCTGCTTTGTTTTGTCATCTTCTAATATGTACGCTCAAGTACTTTTTCATTCTGCTTTTAATAACCACTTAGCTACAACCTGGAAGGACAGCAAATGCGGTGCATCTACTATTCAATAAATAAAACAACGAAACTATGTTCAGAGCCAATAAACAGGAAGATACTTACACGTGATAAAATACTTTCAAATGATTCTGTCAGAGATCTTTTTGCTTTGCTCTTTAACATATCTAATCTGAATCTTGAAGCACTGCTGGGCACCTCATTTACAGCATTCTCAGCAGGGGGTTGCGAAGTCTGTGTTTAAAAACATAAGTGTGAAATACAAAACAGCATACAGCACAATCTCATGAACAATCTGAAGAGTTCTGTAACATCTACAAATACCTTCTTATAGCGTCCTTGGTTTTTTATGCCTTTTTCTCTACTGATACTTATACTGAAGTTTACCAAACTATCCTAACATAAGACCAGAAAATCTCTTCAAATTGGACTTGTGGACTGCAGTAACATGCTTCAGAAGAATTGCCATTTCAATAGGGATTTATGGCTCTATCAACAAGTTTTGTTTAATGCCAAAGTAAATTATATAAGTTCTAAACATTTAAGTATAACAGATCAGAGATTTCGAATAGATTTACTTTTCTTCAGACAAAATACACTTAACAAGAACTCTCAAGTGTCTTCATCGTATAAACATGGGGCTAAGTGCCATAAAGATGTATAATAATCTAACTCTCCTATATATTTCACCAGTAGGAACACTTCCACCTTTAAAGGTAACAGTCTACTGAGAGTTTTGCCTTTTAAATAAGTATTTCAGTCTATTTTTAGTGCTTGTGAAGAGTAGTGTAGCAAATACAAAAATGATGCTACAATACAAATATTTTCATCCAAGCCCAACACCTGCAGTAGAAACCAGAGTATAGTTTCCAGTGTTACTTTTGGGGGGGGG
>VXAA01005231.1:339034-358919 GCA_013399115.1 Anseranas semipalmata | reverse complement strand
GGGGGGTTCATCTTGAGGCTGTCAGGCACTATAGCCCTCTCTACTTGGCCCTAATTTCAGAGATCTGAATGCTTGATCTATATAAGTATCAGCATGTGGACAACTGAACAGCTGTCAGACACTAGCATCACCAAATAGTCCTGCATACATGTAATTTTAAAGCAACATATTTCCAGGACAACAAAATTACAGACTTCCGTATTTTCTTTTCACTTTCATTAATCTTAACCTGAAAGGGAAAATTAGATTTTACCTGCTATTATGTTTTTAGGAAAAACACTTATTTTGAAGGTAATTCTTGTTCAAAAAGACCTGTGTGCTAGTATCACTTTTTTATACCATTTTTTTCCTCCCCCAATTTAAACATAAAACAAACAAACAAACAGAACAACAACAAAACACTGTGGGGGAAATGCATGAAAGTGAATACCTATGCAGAAGAGAAGGAAACAGGGACACCAGGGTGTCATGGGTTAATGACTGCTGAGGCAAATAACACCGCCAGAGTACATGTTCAAAGGTATCTGCCGTTGCACAGCTCTGGAGATAAATTATCAGAGTAAATATAAAATGTTATGCTAAGAAAAGTGATCGACTGGGGGCAAGTCAACTCTGTTCTTAGAGCCTTGGCATCTCTGCAAGTGTCAGATGAACCAATTTTGGTTCCAGGAGGTGAGCAAACAAACTGCAGCAGTCCTTAGGAATTTTCAAATCACACTGAAGATATATTAAGATACTATCTTGTTTCATATATCCCTATTTCCAAGCCATTCATAACTGACAACTATTTGATAGTTGGCATTAGTCCAAATAAAAGTATTTCAAGATATGATGATAAAGAACCTCAGGCAATGTTTCTTCCTGTCAAGTGAAAAAATATAGTTCCGGTGTGATGTCCAAGCCAAGAAACCAGAGAACTAAACATGCAAAGTTTTCTTCCTGCTTTCTCAGAGAGGTCAATAATTAACTAGTAAGCCATAAAATGAGAAGAGATTCAAAAAAATAAATTCAAAAAAATAAACTAATAGTAAATGAAGACTTGCTGTTATTTCCCCAATTTCTTCAGGAGTCTAATTACTCTCCATATATTCATTTACTAGGTGATATCACAACTCACAAATAGCTACCATCACAACGGGATTACCAGCCAGCAGTGGTGGGAGTCAGCCAATATTGTGAAAAGGGTCAAAAAATCAGAACTGAAAGTTTTCGGAGAATGAACGCCAATCATCTTTTGAAATACAGATCTCCTTGAGGTGTCTGAAGTCAGTCAGTCACAAATCAAGGCATCCAAAATCGTTAATCCCTTTCAAAAAAAAATCATAACTATGCTGTAAAAATACAGCCAGTTAAACAGCACTGATACAACCTGATGCAGAATAAGAAGTAGTTCAGCTCTTTGGAAACAGATGATAACCTCTGCTGCCGTTTCTGCAGCAATGCTCCTTAGCTACTCCTCCCTGAGGCCACTTCAAATGGTCATTTGCACACAAGAAATAGTTTTCAGTTATCAAGTAAACGTAATTGCTTTTATCAAGGATCAAGTCCAATGTGTTCTCAGGGCATTGGCTCATACAGAGAGACAGGAGGATGGCAAATGCCACAGATCAGCTGAGAGCACTTATAAATTCATTATATATTCTCTGACGTATGTTGAATTGTCACTGTAGTAAGAAGAAAGAAACAACCAAGTTAGTGGTCTACCTAGTCTGCATCTTTGTCTCCAAGGTCTGGAACCAGACTGTACTGGCTACCTCAAAACATGTGATATATGCCTGTCTTGGCACATGACACTAGCCATAAGGAGAACCAGTGATCATGGTTGCCTACAGTTTGAAGTACCAAAATGCCAGTGATGAAAATTTGCCTTGGAAAGATATAAGTACGGAATGGAAGATTTTTCCTGTCTCTCTCTTACATGAGCTAAAACTGAACAGTTACTTACCTGTTTTGCTTCCCCAATGTGAATGTGGTCCTTCTGTTTTTCTTCATACATGTTTCTCAAAATAGAGATAACCAACTCATTCTCTTTTTGATCATTTCTTGGTCTTGATTTCTTTAATTAAAAACACCACAGGCACAGTCATTACGCATTCATAAAATGAATAACATATTTCACCCTTTTCATTTTGACACTGTTACTACGTAATTAATGTAAGAACAAGTTTAACTTAGTTAATGATACCATATCAGTCCACCAGAGGACACCAGCATCCCAAGGAAAGCACCAACACAGCCAGAGAAAGACTTAAACCACACTTCATAAATGACAGGCTTTACGTGAAAGGCCAACTGCAGAGGAATTCAACAGCTACATGCTAATAACATTTTCAAAGTATATTTTTGCCAATTTGCTTTTGAGGAAAAAAAAAAAGAAACATAGTTCTGGGCTTGTAGCTGTCATGATACATGACCCTTCTCTTAGAAATCTCTCACTGGAAATTTCATTTCTGGGAAGTAACATAGGTATTTTAAAAATCAGTGCACAAAAATGTACAAGGCGAATATATCCGTCTCTGCTGCATTCTATTTAGATCTGAAACACTGTATGAGAAAATCATTAAAAAATGACTTTTTATAAAATTTAATCACATAAGACATGGTTTTCCAAAGGTTGGTTTTAAGCCTACTGAGTAACACAGAGGATACATTATAAAGTACCTAGCTAATGCCAGGGGAGCACCTTAGATTAATAAAAATACCCTTAGAAAGACAGTTATCTAAAAATGCAAATCATGGTTACAACATATGGAACTGTAAGAATGCAATAACTAAAATTTTCAGTTGTTCTTTGAAAAAGATATGCAGGAGAGATATACTTTACCCTTGTTTTTTACCAAGTTAATCGTTTGCAGACTCTTACCACAAGCATTAACAATTACATTCATTTCCTGTGACTACTGGAAGCTTTAGACCGTTCAAATGTGTATAGGCTACTAAAAAGGCAACACTGCCAGCTAGCTGCTATATACTAAGAAATTACTTAGCTCATGGAATTACTCCCATGGAGCAACTTCCAAATATGGTACTGGATGATAAATTGCCACATGGAAACAAAGAGAGAGACTGAAATGACTCAAGAGAGGAAGGAAACATTTTTTAAAAAAGTCTGAAGTTTCCTAATCTTTACTAATGTGCCAAGCCCAATGACATTGCCTTCAGTGGTCATCATCTGTCTTAAATCCAGCTATGCTTTCCTCCATGCTAACCTGGATTTCATTCAGAAGATAGAAAGTCAAACTTTTTTAGTTAGCTGGACAAGTATTAAGATCCAGGTTAACTTTCAGGCAGGAAATTTTCCGATTTGGGAATGTTACAGTAATTTGTTTTGGTCAAAGGAATAGTTGAACATTCTCAAAGTACAAGTTACTGCCTTCACCCACAAAAAGTTTGTATGCAGTTTTCCTCAGTGAGAATTCAACATTTTCATGACAAACAAATAACATTAGGGGAAGAAAAAATGAGTTAAAATAAGCTATTTTCAAGATCAAAATATATCAAAAATAATGATATAGAAATTAAAGCACAAGGTGATTAATAATCTATGATATAAAGCTAATGAATAATTCACAAAAAAAAAATCAGAATAACTTCAGTGCTTCACACTAATGTTAGCAAAAACCATCAATTGCTTTAAAATCTTGTGGGAGACACAGAGCTTACCTTAACCTCTTCAAAAACAGAGGCCTGCTCCTGGCTATTTAGTGTTGTTAGATGCTTTTGCAGTTCTAGTTTAGTCTTAGAAGGGTGTAGCCCTAACAAGAGGAACAAAAAAGAACAAATCACAGGGTCAAATTAGTCAGAATTAATCAACTGCCTAAATATGCACAAAATGTAAGCTAAAGCTCATCAGTACCAGTTATTTGAGCTGACCCTCTGCACTGATTTCATAACAGGGCATCAGAAAGAACTGTAGGTTAATTTAAAGCTACTGATGAACTCTTGTCTTTAAAATGAGGGACATGAACTCTTTGCAACAAGGAGATTTACTGAGCACAGACCAGGATTACACTCTTAGCTGATCTAGAAGATTCCATCATCACACAAAATAAAATAAATCCACAATCTACAGCATTTTAGCAGACTACTTTGCTGGTGTTTTATGCAGTAACTGCTTGGACTTTGCTTGCGGTACAAATATATTTCTATTGATTTCCTCCAATTTGTATGCCTTCGCCTCTTCTGAAAAAGAGCACATTTATTGAATACTAGCAAGAGGCAAAGAAAAACTTCACTGAAAAGATTTACTGACAGTCTAAAGGTGACTACCCTCTCATTCAGATTATTTTTTTCTGCTCTCATTCTGGATTAAATTTCTTCCCTCTATTTTCTGTGGAAAAACAGCAAACCATCAACAGTATTTTGTACTTCAGTTTCTGATCATGACATTTCTCTTTCAGAAAGAGACAGTATGATTAACCAGATGGTATGAGTAAAGACATTACGATTCTTTTGCCTTGAAGAATTTTCCCAAAAATCATCGCTAGCTGAAGGGCAAAATAGAGTGAAAAGTAGTTTTGCAAGTTCTTCAGTTTCATCAAGTTAATACTAGGTAAGTTTTGTTCATTTAAGTGATGTCTGGGGTGATTAAAGGGCAACAGCGGCTTGTCAGATCACATAACTTTAGTTTGTTGGACTAAAACCTAACTGTGAGATTTGCTGAAATACAAACAGTTTTTTTTGTCTTGAACTTGTTTTCTAGGCCACAACTACAATTTTAACTACTCCATTTTCATGAGGGAGCACAGATCAACACAAACATGCACACTGAAAACTCACTGGTTCACGTTCAGTGGCAGTGTAATGCCATTGTCTAATTGGGTTCAATAGGACAGCAGGTCATTGCTAATACAGCATATATTCTTGAGAAGTTCATTATCTAAAGTTCTCTGTATTTAAATGGCTAACAGAGCCAGGCTAGCTGTAATTCAGTCATATTTAGACTCTTAATTAGTTTTCAAAAATCAACTGAAATACATAAAGGGAGCTTAGATTTTGTTTGAAAATTCTTATTAGCTTACAGATAACTTTATATTGCAATCCTCTTAATAAAAGAGCTTGGCATTCAACCCTACTTCCCACATCTCAAGTTCTATTTAAGCACTCCTTCCCTTACAGTTTCACACGTAATACTGTCCATCAATAAAATTGTTAGAAAAAAAACACTTGACCAGAAAATTCTTTAAACCTCACCTTCTATCTTTTCACAGAGTTTATGCAAGCTTTGCATTGGACATCCTTCGCAGAGCTGGGGCTGTGCTTTGGAAGTTTGTTGCACAGCAGCTACAGTGAAAGCCTGTTTCAATGTCATCATGATTTCATCAACCTGAAAAGAACGAAGTGCAAAAGAACAGAATTTCACTTCTCCATGGAGCTTCTGTTTTCCTTAACACAAATAAAACAATCTTTCAGAATGACACTGTTGTTTGTTTGGGAAGGTGCTCATGTTAAAAAAGAAGAGCTGTTGCTGTGCTGTTTCTGTGTAAAACACACACGCAAGACGAAACTTATCATGAAGTCGTATCTCTTCCTGGCCAACAATTTGTATTTTTGTGGTCTAGTAAAATATATTACTTCTGTCTAGAAACATTTTCTTATGTATGATAAGAAGGGAAAAAAAAAAACTACTGTGGTTATGAGGCACTGGCCTGACCTACAGCACAGTAGCGTAGTCCTAGTGTAGAAGACATGCAGCAAAATACAGAGCACAGCGCAGAAGACGACATTAGGCCTTTCTTTTCTTTCACTTACCAGTGCTTCATCTGTACACTGAAACACATAGCAAACGAAGTGGAAGCCTCCATTTTCTGAAGACTCTCTGCAGATGAATCCAAAGTGATCCACATGTCTAATTCCCTAGCACAAAAACAACAGTAATGAAGTAGTCTCATTTACATTAAATGTTTTGTACCTGTGGTTTTTTTCGCTATAATAAAAGCATGAAAGGCCCAACAGCATGGCAGACATCACGTATCTATGTTACAGCTACATTAAAGTCATCTGGCCATTAAAAAAAAAAAAATCTGTTCTGTTATAGTACTTACTACTTCATGAATCTTAAGTTTCACTTAAGTCAGAGGTTTATTTTTTTTTTAAATGAGAATTATTATAGATCCATTGGAACACACAGGGATGAAGAAATACTACTCAATATGTATTTTACTTGATATTGGAAATGGCACGGAAAGAAAGCTTGCTCCTTCTTTTTTGTGTAAGTGGTCACAATTGTTTTAGATTTGTAAGAGCAAATCAAAGCATCAGTGAAAATGGATTTTTTTTTTTTTAATCTAAAGAAAGGCTTGGCTATCTAAAAATGAAAATGGTTAAATATATTACTTAAAGATCACTCATGGAAGCATTTATTGCTCCTAAAAGGCATGCAAAGTCAGGCACAATTTACTTGCAACAGTAGATAAGCATTACCTCCTGGCAAAATGCTAAAGTTACCCAATTGCTGGAATTTTTTCTTTTATGAAATGACTTTCAGATGAGTAGAATTAGGTCATACCTGTGCATGTCTCCTCAGTGCACAATTTGTGGTAAAAACTTATGGTGATTAATTACATGCACAATGGTAGAACCTATTTATACAAATTCAGCAAAAGGGTGTTGAGTGTAACTATCTTCTAGCTGTCATGGCACAACCATATTAAAGTGAGGCAATAAACTTAAATCAAAGCCACAATGAGGAGTCATAAGTCAGAAATTTCAGTGAAGTTTAAACAATCTGAAGATAGCTAGCAGGACTCTTCCTCTCCCTCCCCCCTTCTCCTTGTTAACACAGCAGAAATCACTGAATATTCTCTTTGTCATTTTATCAAAAAGAAAAAAAAAGGCAAAAAAAGCATTCAAACAGCATAAAATGAGAACACTTCTATAAAACAGAATAGGCAAGTGGCCTAAAAAAAGAACATCAAATATCCTGAAGCAACCTGAACAATGCTGTTCAAATGATAAATCATTCCAAATACTAACAATAAACCTTCAAAGCATGCCAGCTGAATAAAGGAAAGTAGTTGAGCATATATGGAGATACCCAGTTTCTCAGAGAATGACATTTACACATAGACAACAAAGGCTTAATTACACAGAAAAACATCAGGCACTAATATACCATGAGAACAAGCAGAAGGACATTCAAATGACATGAAGTCCTCAGTTTCTCCAATTCTCGTTCCACTGGATGCCCAGGCTAAAGCATTTTAGCAGGCAGTTGTGATAATGCATGAACAGGCTGATACAACCTGCAGACTCTTTCCCTCCGTCACCTACCCCAGTGACGTGCTCAGAATGCACCTGTGCCCCTTCTTTGACTCCCGTGTCCATGTTTCTTCTCCTGAAAGCCTATTTCTTTTCCTGAAAACCCAGCTGCTACAGCGGAGGGAGCCCACCTGGGATCACGGTCCTACGCACAAAACTGCAAGGTACCAGGAGCAAGCAAATGCTCTCGGCTGTTTCAGGTTAGCTAATTCTGATACTGCCCCAGGATGATCTATTTCTTCCTACCATTTCCAATATCTCACTGACAGATTGGGCATTCTGGAAATTAAGTACAGATTCTGATTTCCCCTATAATTTGTCTCCAGTGCCTCCAAGAAAAGATTAATTAAGAAAGTTCTTGTACGATCAAGATAAATTTGTAAAATTGTTCTGGTGAGCCTTCTGAAGTTTGCATACTTGGGGTAAAAGCCCCTGGGTCTGTACCCCTACACCAGTACTCACCCAGCTGACATAAGATCTGCCCAGCTCAAATTCTTCAGACATGAGAGGAGACTCGATCAGAATCTGCCTCCTGCTGCCCTGAGCAGCACAGGAGTCTACTGACACGGCACAAAGTCTGCCTAACTAGCTCCTGCCTAAGGAAACGGCCTAAGGGAACGTGGGGATAAAGATTTTTCTGTGATCAAGGAGTTCTCTTCAAAGCTCTTGATCTGACATCATGCAAACTAGTGATGTGCACTCTGAAATTTTCAGAATAGGTAATGAAAGCTATCCTCACCAGTTAAAAAAAATCTTTTATCTCAAAACAAAAAAGCTAGAAGGGAATAATAGCAAGTCATAATCCCTATATTTAAAAATGGGTAAATAAACCTATTGCAAACTTTCTAGTTTTGCCCTATATCATTTAGACCAGAGCCTGTGATGAACTGCATAGAATTGCATCATACAAGTAATCAAGTGCAAAGCAGTGCTAGAAAGAGTGGCAAGACTTACATCGCAGTATACTAGGTCTTACTCCCCCCTAAGACCCACTGTACAAACAAGCATTGAACTGGTTTAATTGAAGGTGATCTTTCAGTTAAGCTAGTGGAAACATCCATTCCTCAATAAATGTACATTTATTTATGTAATTTTAGTTCAGGTTAATTTCTCAGAGCTTTAAACTAAAACGATCCGCAACAGGTTTTAAAGGAATTTAATGTTCTCTAAGGAATCTATCCTAGTTTAATGAATTAAACTCAACCTACCTCTTCACTTAAGCTGAATCAAATCTGTAACACAGACAAACTAAACACATATAATGCCATACAGGACAGACAATGCCTAGTGAAGACAAATCCCTATGTCATAACATTGGCTAGTTAACAAAAGCAACTGGTCTAGGAAATGTCTTTATAAACAGCTGCAATGACAGATGTTGTCTTTCTACAAACATGCAATTTGCAATCTTGAAAAAGATATACATTTTAGAAGTGTTTTTCAGATAACTTTTACATATTATTTATTCTCTTTCATTACCACTCCTTGAAAAATACCCTGATACAGCTCAGAGAATCCCAGATTTGCACAACTGTGAATCATGCCTGCTGAAGTTTCAAACCAGAAACGATCAGGTTATTTTTTTCTAGCTCATATTATTTGTCCACCAGACAAGGAAGTGAACCTTTACCTCAGAAATTACAATGCAAAGCATAAGGAAAGAATGACAGTTCTACAGAATTACTGATTAACTAGCAACTTGTCAAAAGCAGATACTGAAATCACTTGGGTGAGAATTCATTTGAAAAGCTGGGAGAAAGAAGAACATGAACATTCACAAGCAGAGAATATACATATATACATATATATATACACACACACTTTTTTTAAAGAAAAAATACACTCCCAGTCTTACCTGAGAACAAAAGGAAATTTCTTTAAAGCTTTTTTCAATTGCTACTTTTTTAGTGTCAGGACTGATAAGGTAAACTTCAGACTGGCCAATCTAAAAAAGCAAAATAACAGGTAACATTACACTTACTTTTGTCTCACTATAAAGATGTTTCCTGGACAAAATCTCACACTGTCTTCTATCTGTATTTTTAAACCAATTAGTATATTGTTACTGGACAAAGAGAGAATAAACACCATCGGTTTGGTGTTCAGAGCACTGCATGTTACTGAACTGCGATTTAATTTCACGTTTGAGACATGAAGTTCAGAATAGTGTTTTATTAGATGAGTATAATATTATACCACAACTAACTCATCTCACACTGAGAAAACATATTCACACTCTTTTCTTCCCTTCTATAGGCTCAGCACACACTGTATTCCGAAAAGCTACTTAATGAAACTGTCCCAAAAGTTAAATCCAAGTGTATGACTCTACCTGTATTCCACCTCATTGGGGGGGTGATTTATTTATTAAGATGCTCATAACATTTAATTTAAAGGCTTTAACTCAAACTATAAAAGCAAACTTACTGGAGCATATTTTCTAACTTAATTTAATCTGTAGGTCATTTGCACAGCAGTGACCCAAGAGCTGATACAAACTTTTGAGGGCTGAGGGCTATTTTTAAGGTGAAACTATTGTTTTTGATTTCTCAACCGCTGGCAACATCTTTGGAACATTTTAACGGATTATCTTTCCATTCCTCACAGTTCCCAGCACATCAGAAAGCCTGCTAAGGATAAGTCTTGTATTAGATTTTAGGGAAGATGGGTAGAATCTGGATCCATTCACATGTTTGACTCAGGCAAACTCGCTGAAGCTTCAACCAGTACCAAATCCCAAAACACATCAAAAGATCAGTCTCGTCAATACACCTGTAGCTTCCTGAGGGGGTGCAGGGAGAATCCTGTGCGGAAGAGGCTGCAGTGAGATGTGTCACCTCCCTGTGTCTAAACAGTCCCTGTGCATTCGCCTTCCGCCTCTTCCTTCACCTCAGCTACCGCAGCCACTTCCCCGCCGCTCTCCTCCTGTTGCCCCAGGGCCGGCCGCAGGGGTGTGCCGGAGGGGTCACTCCTTCCCACGCCTCCGCAGCAGCCTGCTCCTGCTCTCCGCTGCCTTCCCCTTCCTAAGGGGCTCGCTCCTAGCTCAGCCCCCACAGGCCTTTCATACTCGGTTGCAGGGCAGCAGAAAGCATTTGAAGCCGGCTGAACACGGCTAAAACAACAACAAAAAATAGCCAGGAGAAAAGCCTGAAAAAATAAAATAAAAACAAAAAAAACTAAGAGATTGGCTAGGAAAGCAGTTCTTCAGGAAGAGATTAAAAATCCAGCCTGTCTGGACCAGGTCAGGAGAGTCAGCAGATAAGTTATCTGAAGTTTTTCAGACCTCATACACCAGCCTCTCCTACAGTCTTGGGGAAAATCCAGATTTCTTCAACTCAGACTACACAAGTGATTTTTTTCCTCTGGATATGAAGTTACTCTTGAGCATTCCATAAGTAGCCACTCACAGACTGATAAGCAAAGGTGAAAACTTGTGCACACCATATGTTTATCCAGAAACTGCTGACCACGGGGGCTGGCTATCCACAAACTCAGCTATGCCATAAGCTTGTGGATACCAGAGTCACAAACCAAGGCTACTTCACTTCCTTATATTCAGCTAAACTCAGAACGGCTGCATGGCAAAAGAACACAACAGTGCGTACTGAACAATATAGTTCCAGGCAAAAAGCAACCCGAGATAGAAAGCCAGATCAGCAGAGCTGCAGAATTTGGAAATGAGCCCATCGGCAGGTAATTAATGTTATATTCAAGCTGGAGCTGCATGCCTCCCTGAGAACTGCTGCGCTGGTTTAATACAAAGTAAAAACGTACTTGCTGGAGTAAGAGGATCTGGACTTAAGTATGCCCAGCTTTAATTTTCCTATCTCTAAAATATGTATATGAATCAATACTGGAATTGGGATTGTTTGAAGATTAGGCATTATTATAAAGGGCATTTATATTTTCTGTGTGAAATACCTGCTCGGGGTAAGAAGGTAAAGATGCAATTGTTCTTACTGGAGCACAAAATTTCTCTCCACCTTCTTCCATTTTGCTCTCTGTTGCCAGCCTGCCACAACTAAACAGAAGTTGTTTGTTTGTTTGTTTTTAAAACAGATGTAACACTTTGGTGATCCTTGTTAAAGCAGCACTCCTCTTTCTCCCATCCAAAAAACTGCTGTAACTGCATCCACTCCAGTGTTACTGTCATTATAAACTCCCAGCCCCACAAACAGCTGACAGATCTGAGATTACCTTATAATAGCCAGCTATCATACCAGCCGCTCCAGGTTTGTATTATGTTTATAAAATATTATGAAATATAAAATGTGATAGGTAAGTGATCTATCATAAGGATTATAAGATGGAGCAAATAACACAAACCTTACTTCTTTCTACTGCCTTGAAAAAATACTTTTGTTGCTTACCCATCAAGGCAAGAGCATTGCCGGCCACACAAAAGCAGGACAGGAGTGGAGGCAGGCATGGGGTAGCCGAGGGAGTTACTACACTATACCATCATTACACAGACACATCAGCAGCTGGAACACCTTCACAAATTAGGTAGCTTATCATGGGACAAGTTCTACTAGCCCACATCATGGTTTGGTCCTTCTGCTCTAGTTACTTGTAACTCATTCACCTGGAAATTTATTTCTTCTGTTACTAGCTATTGTAATTATACATACCATGTTGCAACTGTGTAACTAATGACTAATTTGCTGTAGCATTCGAAAAGCTGTCTTTAGAAGCCCACTGTTTTTTTAGAAGCACTGGTAGTGCTGTTTTAAACTATTGAGCATATACTTATTTTGACTACATAAAACAATTTATACTGACTGGTAATACTTTATAGAGAATTAGGTGAGTTTAAGTTAAGCTCTGGTAATTGTAAGTAAGTTATTAAAGAAGCAACTGTCATCTGTCAGAAAATCTGCTTTGGCGTTTGCCATTCCGAACTCCGAGATGTGAACACACCACCAAGAGCTGCAAAATCTTGCTTTACCGTAAACAACATTGTCCGGTTTTCTGCAATGTCTGTTGGCTGCACAACACTGTGTCCATAGATAAGTTGACTTTTTAGGTTCAGTGAAATCGCATCTTCTTCAAAAGACCTGACAAAGCTGTTACTCCTGTGGCTTCCCTCTTGAAAATCCTTCTTAAAAGCAAAGGACCGAAGCCCAGGCTGAGAAAAGGATTTCCTAATGGGCCTTTTCTCCTCCTCTTCACCCATCAAGGGCTGGAAGACAGACCGAAATTTGTTGCTGAAAGAGAAGCCTCCGGAGTTATTGGCAGTTTCATTTTGTTGGGATGATGAGTTGAAATCCGATTTTTTTGTACAACTTGCATGATTAAATTTCTCAATGCATTCATCTATGAGGGCTGGGGGTGCGTTTTTATGTGCTACAGTCACACGTCCACAGAACAGCACCTCAAACTTTTTGGCAAAAGGGTCTTCAACATCCGAGAGATTATTCTGAAACTCTTCTTGACGAGCTATTTTTCCAGCTTGTCGAATCGAGCTTATAATCTCAGGCACCTATAAGAGGAGGAAAATACACAAAATTAGCTTTAAGACAAACAAGTTGCAACACTAAGAGGTGCTCCCTGCTGTTATTTTTCTTGGATGGCTGATTTGTTATTTTCTGAAAGACCAGCTGAAGTGGTCTTGTATTTCTCCAACAGATCCACATTATAGTAAGTTAAACACCGACTAGATAAATTGCTCATTTGCTTCCCCATCAGGAGTTCAGCATCATCAACATGTCATCAAAAGAGCTTCGCCAGTGCTTGGTTACGTTGCACTGCTCTATCTATTCATCTCATAGATGAAGGTTCCTCTGCAGCATGTGCTGCTGCCGCAGGGCCATGATCCATGGTTACAGCGGATACTTCTGCCAGCTTTTTAATTCCCCCAACTTACTTTGAGAACAAGCCATGCTAAGTGTGTCAGTTTCCTGAGGGAACAAATTCCCTCCATCAAGAATTGATAGCTTACTTTGCAAATGTTTGGCTGCAGATAGTACAGCAGGGAGTCCGGGAGCAGCTGACTAAAACCCTAAGAACGAAGGCATCCCTGAACCTACAGAATGCTTTGGAGACAACCTCCATCTTCTTCAGACGTTTCTGTGGCCACCTACTAGCTTAAGCACAATACAACAACGTACGTAAACCAACAGAGGAAACAACAAAGGACTTGGAGAGAAAAAAAAGGTTGCACAGTAAAAACCTGAATGTATTCTGGGAGCTCGGAGACCTCCGCATGATTCTTTTTATAGAGAAGGAAACACATGTGCACACAGACCTATGCATAGGTAGCAGGTTTCAGACAAGCAGTGAGAGATGAGGATAGCTAGGAAATGCCCAGGAAGCATCACCCATCGCCTCACCCTGGAGCCACCAGCTGACCAGCCAGCCAGGCCCACGGGGAAGGGGAAGGGTCGTGACTCCAGAGGCCTGCTCGGCCTCCCCGACAGGGGTGCCCAGGCTCGCCAGCTACAGGTCGGTTCAGTGCTCAGTTACCCAGAGCACACCCACAGCTCTGCAGCCCCACCTCTGCTCCTGCCGAGGTTGCAGCGGCCACAGTGAAGCAGGGAGGTATGTCCTGGCACACACTCGTGTCGTCCGAGCCAAGCGCCGGCTCTCACCCAAGCAAAGCCTGCCACAATCTCAGTGAGGATGAAGCTCCCTTGGCACAACCCACGCCACTGATTGTAAGGAGAGTTTGTGGCAGCACTGCTGCTGAGAGGGCTACAGCTGAGGTGAAGCCCAGACTACGCACTGGGGATCCACCACAGATGCACTGTTACTGGATTTGATTTCTTCAATGGTTTTGGACTTGGACTTCAGTTAGAAACTACATCTCTCACAATTACTTTGCAGTAGTTAATAAACTTCATGTTGGAAGAGACTTAGTGGGCCCGTTGATGAAAATGAAGGGGAGTATTTATTGAATTCAAGTGTCAGCATGTGTGAAAAGAGGTATGTCATTTGTAACCACCAGCTGGCTTCTAGGCAACACTTAATGAAAAACATCGACTCCTCTGTTCTTGCTTATTAACCTAAACAACTTCACGATCTATTAATCTTTTTATTACTTCTGATTAGGTAATTGATGCACTATTGCTCTGGCGGAAGCAGCAAGTCACCACCTTCCTTTCCTGTGACCATTATGTATGCTAAATGTTCATCTCTTTTCATTAATAAAGACAAGATGCTACGATGAATAAGAATAGAACAAAACACATTTTTCCCTGGAACTGTTCTTGGCTTGATCAAGGTTTGTGCTCGTTTCGCCTCCCTGTACCACTCCAGGCCACTTCTGCAGGTATCTGGAAACCAAGAATGCCCATGCTTTTGTGCTTCCCCTGGTCCTGGCTCCCTCAGCAAACAGGCCTGGATGCTGACTACATGAAGATCAAGTAAATGTTTAAAAGGAAAAAAAAAAAAAAAAACTGAAATGTGTAAATATATTTTAATCATTCAAAAAAGCTAAACTACAAGGCTCTATCCTGGCAAATGTTTAACAACCACAGCTGGGATTTTTCCAGATTAAGCCGCACACCACTAGGCTATCAGTAACCACATCTCTTGCAAACCTCCAGCAATTAATTAAAATGTAAATCATACCAGGTTTTCTGTCTCTTCAACCTGTATCAAAAAGCAGCAAAGCTCAAGTTGCTACCGAATTAAGCTAATGTTGCTTGGAGTTTTGTAAACAGTAATCCAAGCCTATACATAGTACCAAAGATGGGAAGAATAAAGTTTCCTTATAAAACAAAACAAAGTGATTGCCAGTTCTTACAACAGGGACGATATATGGGCTGGAAGAATTTCTGTGTGTGGTGAGCGACTATTTCTTGCTATTTTGGGGGTACAAGCCTATCTTCACCAGCAGGAAACAACAGATATATACGCTGTGCAAATGACAAAAGCATCCATCACCTCGCGCAGAAAGCAGCGCACCAGTGTTGCATCTCCTCTGGTTCAACCACCTCGAGCCGCAGATGCACAGTAACACCACCTGAGCCACAGCTGCGTGATGGGACGGTGGCTCAGTACCTCTGGGCTGGAGATTTTCAGATCATTTCTATCCTACTGCAGGCATTCCCCTCACACTTCGCCGCCTCCACTGATGGTCTTTCAGTCTGCGGCAAGTCTGTGGCCGCGGTGGTCACAACAGTGCTCCCCTGAGAGCTGCACGCTGCTGTAACAGCTGAAGGAGTCTGAAGAGTAAAGTCCTGATAGACTTGCTTTTTCATCTTTGTAGAAAGAGGTGTGAAAGAGACTAAATAGTAGGCACCTTTTTTCCTAGACAAAGAGAAGAAAACTAAACATTGGACTGTTTTTCTTTTTTCTTTTTTTTTTTTAATTTACTTATTTTAAGTATACCATGTTATTTCTGCTATGATTAGAACGGTTATTTTGCAGAAGCAAAGCACAGAACTATAATGCTGAGTACTCTTGTGACTTGATTCTTGGGTAATCAAGCAAAACACAAACCAGCACCTAGAACTTCCTCATGTATGTCGGTCTGCTACCAGACTAACAGCTACAGCTTCTACACCATACATGAAATCACGAGAAAAGGCAGCCATTTGTAAGCACGCACAGGTTTGGTGCATCTGGAGAACATGAAACAGCTCTTCCCCTTCATGGAAAGTGAAGCTTGCACTTGCAACCAGAAGTCACCCTGTAAGTTTACATTCAAACACACAGTAAGACATTAAATGTCTTTAGCCTGTCAGTGGATTTGAGAAAGAGTAAGAAACTATTTTAAAGGAGAAAGGCCAGTAACAGCTGAATGCAACAGCTGCCTTTTGGTAAACTAGACTAAAAAAAGATTGCATTTTGTTAACGCACAGTAGGTATAAAAGTAAAGCATGCCGCAGAAGAGGAACTGTTAAACACATCAATTGGCGAGGACTAGGGGAAAAAAAAAAAGCGAGATGTGTTTAGGTGCAGCAAAGTCTTTATAACCACAGAGCTACCAGTCCCTCCAAAATGCTTCAGGTCAGTGAAGGACTCGAGCACAGGCTTAATTATTTCAAGGGAGTAAGTGGTTTTGTTTAAAATAATAAAGACCCGTCTTGTCATGAACTGATTTTATACAACACCCTACATAAATTCTTGCAGACTGACAGTCATTAGGATAAGATCTCGAGTTGACCCTCAGAAGACACCACACCACAGTGGCTGGAATAGAGCTTTAACAATCTTTCACAAAGCTCTTGAAGCAAGTAAGTGTTTTGCTTAAGCAAGTTTTGCCTGCCTGCTCAAGTGTCAGAGGACACATTATCTGAATCATTTTAAGAGTACTGACTTGCCTCCTCTTCTGTCCATAGCAGGCTCAATAAAATACACCAAGAAGTCTAACATATTGTTTGCTGTTAATATCATCCCTTCTCTATTTGATTAGGGAGCGCTGCTACAAGAAAAATATGGTCCATGGCTAAATATTTTTGGAGAAGCCATCTAGTTGTAGGACCTATAGCAATGTTTGTCACCAGTACAGTATTGATTATCATGGAATACTTCATAAAAGTGGTGAAACAGAAGAAAGCAAAATCATTTTGAGACATACACAACATATATAAAAAGATGATAGAGAGAAGTATTTATTTGCATTTTTAAAAGACCATGTAGAATGTTTGATTTGAGGAGTGATATTTACTGAAAAACAGTAGGTTTGTTTTCAGCACACTTCCAGCAAAACAGCTGTGTAGCAATAAAACAGATCAACACTTCCATCCTTACCACTCCCTAAAACCACAAAAGTGGTCAACTACCTTTTTTGAGCAGTTTTTTCCATTCAAGGGATGTAAGGCTTAGCATTTTTAGATCCAATGCATGTTAATCTATAGATTTCACGGGGATGATTTAAAAAAAAAAAAAAAAAAAAAAAAAGGAAAGCAAAAAAAGTCGAGAGACTACACAGTTACTCCTTTCAGAATCACGGAGTAATTTAACTTGGAAGCGACCTCTGGAGGTGCAACCACCCTACATATAAAGCAGGGCGAACTTTCAAGTTAGATCCAACTTCAAACTTGGATCAGGTGGCTCAGGGTCACAGGCGGTGCCACACAGCCCCAGCAATGCAGACCCCACAGCCTCCTGTCCCCAGTGGAAACCAGCTGAGATTTCCTTCATGAGAAGTCTTGCCTACCAGTTTAACCAAAGGATGAACTAAATACATATAGCACAAAACCAAAGTCTTTAATGTCTCACTGAAGTTAAAAAAAAAAAAAAAAAAAAAAAGTCTTCAAAGCAACAGAATTTCCTTATACTCTGACATCAGTAAAATTAAAGGCAGAAAAGAGTAACAAACTTTACAAGTTCATTTCCATTTCAGTGAAAGACCTTTTACATTCAGGTCTTACCTTAAGTGTCTTCACAGGGTTTGCTTTTATTATCTTGCTTGGAAGCTGCCCTACAGCCTCCTAGGCCTCACTGACATTCTCCAGTCATTAACTGCAATTCTTGTTTTCCAAATTTTCACCCCTTGATTCCTAATCAACACTTCTTTGGAGTACTTCAATTACTAGCTTGCTTCCTCTACTATTTGTCGGTTTTTCTTCCTCCCACAAAATTGCTTTCAAACCAAGATTTAATTTGGAAAGAGGCGCGGAAAGTGTGTAGTTCCCTGGATTGTCCTCCATTCCCTAGCCAATGACAATGTTTTCCAAGCTCCCATTGCTTTGTGTTTCTGTACCCACACTGCTCAACTTATTAAGAGTTATTAACTTGCCTTTTTCAGCAGCTTTACATCCATGTGCGTTGGGCTGTCTCACGGTCCCACTACCCACCACCACCAAAAGTCAACATTAACTGCATGGGTTCAAAGCAGGAGGGAAACAGAATAATAACAATAAATAATAATTGGCAGCATCAGTTCTCTTTATAGTACCTACCGTGCATTAGGTGTCTCGTGTACCCAGAGAACTTGCAGACAGTTTTTCAAAAGGCGAACAAGTTGGAGCAAGACCAGACGGCTGCGAGAGGCAGCCAGGGGAGCCAACAGCCGGGCTGACCGTGCGGCAAGCACGCTGGTCAGGAGGCTGTGGGACCAGAGCTGCAAAGCAGGACAGAGATGGCTTTTCAGCCTCCGCGAGGAAAATCTCAGTGGCTGAATAGTATCACCCCAGAGCTAGGAAAGGAAAAGCGATCGTGCTGCATGTCTACTTGCAGGTGCGGTTTGCTTTGTTAGGGTTTGAATGGGCATTATACAGAGAATGGGATGTGATGGGGCCAAGACCCAAGTTTTGCAGGGATGTGCAGGAAGCTGATGAACAAGACTGCACTAAAATTCAAAGGATGTTCTGTGTGGGGCAGAAAAGAGTCACCTGTTTAAATCCCGTTGTTTTTGACTTGGAGCCTGGTGGATGAGCGACACTAGCACACCCTGAAATGCACGACACAGCAAGCACCACGAGGAGCTCCACGCAGCCTGTGTGCACTCTTACAGTCTACATGTTATCATAAAAAGCCATAAAGGTGACTATACTTCCCACAAGTCCACAGAACTGCTAAGTTCTTCAGGCTGATGCACCAGGTACAGCGTGCTGCTTCCACACTACCACATTCCTTTCACTACAGACAAACCTCAGCTCGAGAAACTTCCTCACGACTCCTTAGACCGATGGAAAAGACTACACTTCTTGCAAAGTAATGCGAGTTGGAAAACACTCCATGCAATTTAAATAGGCACAAAAAGATGATCTTTCCTTTCTAAAAAACAGTGTTTGCAGAAAGCTTTTATGGATTACTGTAAACAAGCTCAGAAATAGAACAGAGTCGTACTCGATGTTCTAGCGAAGCCGGACTACTCTATTTTGTGGTGGTGGTTCCTCCCCGGGAGAGATGCATCATGTTGCTGACACTCCAAAGTTTTTTTTTTTACATGCTCTCAAGACGTACCTGATGCACAACAAAGAAACCTGACAACAAAACACAACAAAACCTGGCAACTTGCCACAAATAAACCACCACGTCCCAGACTGCTGCTTACTGTTGGACCCCTCCCCATAAAAAAGCATGCTCAAAAATAAGCTGCAGCTGATGGAACGCCTCCGGAGGGTTTTAGTGCAGCTTTGAATGCAAAGGCACCTGACTGGCTCTGAAGGAGGCATTCCTACAAAATCTGGTTTTGGGAAGCCTATTGGCACACTGTACTCCATACCTGGAGGGCTTATTACATGGTAGTAACTCATTCTTCCCCAGCCCCTTTCTCTGCGTGCAATACAAACCATTTATTTCCATCTTGTACAGCTCCAGAAGCTCCAGTACAGATTAACATCTTCATAGTGTTACCTTCTCCATCATTTGTTTCAAAGTTTTCTTTCCATACAATTTTACAAATGAAAACAACACTTGAGGACATAGCAATGATTACTGGTCATACCAGAAGGATTCCTGGCTCACATTTTACAAGGTGGCTACTTAACGTGGAGTCAATAACAGCTGTAAAGTAATAGCTAGAAACCCCTGTGCTCATTCATTACGAACAGGTATTAAATCCTTTTTGGTATTGCAAGCAGCTCCCTTCACAGGGTTGAGACAGGCCTGGGGCAGAGCTGGAGGCTTAAGGGTAGGGAACAGGAGGAATCCTGTTCTTAGATGGTTATAAATGGAAAGAGACAGCAAGGACATTTGAAAGCTTTCGGGACAGTTTTTTTTTTTTTTT
>VXAA01005231.1:328155-339026 GCA_013399115.1 Anseranas semipalmata | reverse complement strand
TTTTTTTTTTAAACTGGAAAGCAACAACAGGATTTAGTGGACTACACTTTGTGGAACAACACTTTGTGGAAAAAAGTTACCAGATTAAATTCCAATTTAAGATAGAAGACAAGTTCTCTCCCTGTCTCCTTTGCTCTCAAAGCTTTTATCACAGTTAACACAAGTATGACTGCCAAGACAGGAGCTAGCAAAACAAATTTCAAATGATAAAAGCCTCAAACTGTTGGTTTTTTTTGTTGTTGTTGTTTTAAACAACATCAAACTCCAACCAAGAAAGGGGGAAAACTCGAGTTGCTACATCTGTCCCCATTACAGCTGAAGTTATTTCCGATACAACCTTTTTAGACAGCTGCTCCAAATGAGTGCCAAAGTCCCCGTCCCCTGGGATTTTATTTTGAAGTTTTCACTGGGGAGGGAGGCAGGAAATCCTAGGAGCACCTTTGACTGACACGACGTGTAAGTCGGCTCTACCTGCAGCAGAGTACAACACCGCCTCTCGTGCTCTGACAACACAGTAAGACTTCCTGAGGGACGGGGCAGCCCCGCGGTCCTCCCTGGAACTGCTTGGGGCAGGGTGGGATACTTGTCATGGCAAGAATCTTACTCTGACATTAAGCTTACGAAGGTCCCAAGGGAACCAGAGTGCAGAAGGCAATCCACTTTCTTCCAGCATTCTGCCTGACTGGTGTAAAAGGCAAGTGAACCGACTGGTGCTTGGCGGAGCGAGGATTTGCAGCTTCGTCGTGCCGTAACAGACCTCGCCTGCCTCGGGTCAGCTTACGGACGACCAGGACTGGAGGGTACCAGTTAAACTTCCCATGAACGCCCCATTTCACAAAAGGTAAAGCCTTGAAAACTACCCAGCTTCCGCTTCAGGAAAGCGGTGAGAATTGACATCACCTTCTCACGTGACAAGTTAGTGATCTTCGATGTTACAGACATTACCAGAACGTGTCAACTAACTGTATAGTTGTATGAAATCCTCCTGTGCAGTTGATACCAGCTGTTGGTATTCATTTTTTTCTAAAATATGTTGTAAATCACCTCAAATAATAATGTATTTGTTTACAAAAATTAACTTCATTTGAACATAAGAGCTGAAACCAGGTGTTTGCCAGCCTTTGTCTCCTACCTCACCGGTCTTCTCAGGAACAGCTAGATACTTTACAGAACTAACACAGGTTAATTTAAAGTTTAATAAAGTTAATGCTACTGATTTTTACCAGGCATTCCTAATGCACACTGCATTCAATGTAATGGAAGAGGAGGAAGAACAACAACCATACACCTGAATAGCCCTCAACTCCTAGCAAGACCCTTACTACATAGGGAGCAGATAGGAAATTTGTTAACCTACAGAATTAAGCTGTAATTTGAATTTTGAAACAAACAATTCACAGAAAGCTCGCTGATCTCCCATTACTCATTAAGGGCCATTTATTATGTAATTTGAAGGAAAATCATTCAGCATTTTTTGAAGAAATTTAGCCACAACAGGATAGGTCATGGTTCTAACTCTCCTGGAAATAGCTTCTAAACCATTATCAAGGACAGCCCAAAACACAATGCTTTCCTAAGGACATTCTGCATTTACGGGAAGCTATCGATGTGATGTTGTTGGGCAGCAATGGGAAGAGCAAGCTGTTTACTCAAGATCCCCTCCATTAAGATATAGCCAGATCACATTAGGGGAACTTGCCAGTTTTTCCTCCAAAGAGTCAAGGATAATTGTCCTAAAAAGCAAGTGCTTCCAATTCCTGCTGATAAAAGACAAATTAGAGCCTGCTTCTTCCCTCCTGTTAAAATTTTAAGACAGCTATATGTTTTAAAGTAGGTGAAAAGTTCAACTTTTCCTGTAACCTGTTCTCCCTCTCACATCCAGATTTGACAAAAATCTTGAAAAAAAAAGTTTGGAAAAAGGTGTCTTTATGGAAGAGCACTTGTTCCATAAACCCTTACTTGAGGTACCTCTGAAAGTCACTATAAGAAGCCTGGTATGTCCACATTAAGTACATAAGTGCACTAGAAAAGTGAAGCAAGGAAAAAAAAGAGGTGGGATACTAGATGTCTGAAGAAGATATTTAACAATGTATTCAGAGGCAGATGATCAGTGTGGGAAATGTGCTGTTTAATTACAGACTGTCTGCAAGACAGCATTTCACTGCAAATGCCATCATGGGTTGTAGGGGTGCATCGGCTGCGGAGCACGGCCCTAGACCAAGCATCCCAAGTCTGGCAGACCCCCCCCACAGCACCACTTCACAGCTGGTGTCACTTGCTTGTGCTGTTGGCGATTAATCGGATCTCATTTCTTCATTTAAAGGTTGGCCTCTTCACTGGCTGTTCTCTCATCATTTTAACTGCTACAGGGCAGCCACGCGTGCTCCCTGTGTTGACAGTCAAAAGTGAATTTGCATGACCCAAGACAAAACACAGATGTTGCTGTCCTTTTTAGATAAATCTGCATATTTAGTCCTACATGGACAAGAGCTGTCAAAACACGGGTGAGAGGCACAGCCAAGACAAATGCAGCTAAGGGATCACTCCTGAAAGCCATCCCAAGGACAAGCCAAGGTGTCACCCTAGAAATACCTAAGAACAAGAAGCCAGAAGAGAAATTTTAGCAATGCTTCCAGATTATGAAAATGGTTCTCCCTGCTGACAAGAATTCCAACGAGAACACTGATGTCCCGTACCACATTCACCACAGACCTACACTGACAGATCTCTAGATCTGCAGCCTGTGCCAACAGCTTTCTTTTGGTCACCTCAGTCCAGCACTATTACCTGGCCTGTGCAGGCACTGCTAAATGAGCTCAGAAGCAGTTCTCACCTAGGAAAGCTCTAGTGATCGAAGAGCACCAGCTGAAATTCACCCTTCTGTTCTTTCGCCATTAGCCATACTACAGTATTATCAACAATCCTCTGAAGGTGCAATCAGATCATCTACCTGCATCACCCGGTCTGTTCAAATACCTGCCCTAACAACAAGGAACCAGCATCCAGTCCTGCATGATGCCTGACAGGAGTTTGGAAATGCTAATTATGCAATAAATGAACAGCAACAGAAGAAACTCAGGGAAGTTACTTTGAGTCTTCTTGTTTCTATGTAAGAAAGCAATGCAGGAAAAAAAAAAGTGTGGAAAAGACACACCACAGCACCAGACTGATTTGTGTGAAAATAGAAGATTCTCCAGATATTTGCTAAAATATTAATGATGCTCTTTCATCACTATAATCAGAGCAAGCTAGCCAGACTGATGGGAAACAAGAAAATTAGAAATCACCAAAGAGTGAAGAGCCACAGAGCCCTTCCAAACCAAGTGCCTACACGACAGTGCAATATAAGGAGAATAACAGAACATAAGTAATCAATGCAAAAGACATACTGATAAGACTGTAAACAAAGATGTTCAACAGTATATGCTGGCCCATGACTGTAAGAATTTCTGGAGCTCCTATACTTATTTGTATTAGTATTTGATAAATATCAAATCTGATCTACATCATACTTTATTCAGCCACAAATTATAAAGATACACACAAAAATTCAGAATCTGTTCTCTTTTCAGGGTTACAAGACTGGTATTTTAAACCCACCCAGTTCCTTCCAAGAGTAAATTTTCCGGTATTCCTTTTTTTGTTTGTGTTCCTCTCTTTACCACAAGTTAAAGCTGGGTTCCTTTAGAACAGAGTACCTCAGGTGCCAGGCACTGAACTTCAGCTAAGCCGGACAATTCACCCGGTCCTGCCCCTTTCGCAGCAACTAAATTCTGACCTTCACAGGATTTCCAAAGTTTTATATATTTAAAGTCTTAGTCGCCGAGGAAACCCAAAAGGGAGCGGTGAGCATTCAACATTTCTCAAACATGTCACAGACATAGAGGGTCCCCACAAAAAGCTGGAGGGGGTACAAGGATGATGCTCTGAGACTAGCTGAAGGAAAGCAGTAGGGGAAGGAAGAGAAGATTTCAAGGAAAGACTCCTTGTCCCCGTTGCTTTCTTTCCCCAAAGAACGATGTCAGCACTAGGGACTGCTGGTATTTCAGCCTCAGCTAACACACAGGTGGACTGGACTCTTGTGCTGTTTCTTTTGAACGTGCATGAAAGCATTATCGAACCTTTAAAAACACCAAACCACGACAAAATGCTGCCCGAATTATAACAGCCTACAATAAATAACTCTGTATACGGTTCTGCGCTTCACAAACAAAATGTAGCATTAGCTTCCTAAACTGTGTTTTCCAATAAAAATGTTTCTGAAGTCCACACAAGTCAGCCTCCCACAGCTGTACATCAAGTGCAAACGTCAATTGTTTCCACAGAATGCTAAATCCTACGCTCCCAGTAGCTGGGAGTGTGCCGGTATAACTATGCACACAGTCTCTTCTCCTCAAACCTGCAATTTCTCAGGATATCTGTACCTGAAAATCCTGTTTGGTTACCGCATATCAAAGAATCCCCCTTGAAAAAAAGTTTTTGTGATGATGCTGTAAAGGCACAAAGAAAAGCATTCCCATGTCCAGAGCCAGCAACTTTTGAATTCGGAAGAAGCTTCCAGATATTCCAGCCAAGACGAATGTAATTTTTTAATTTTATTTTTTTTATTTAAATGGCACCATCAACAGGCATGGATATGCGCGCACTGCCCTGAGGAGGGAAGGAGATGCATGCTTTTACTCTCCCTCCACAGTGCTCCACTTCGTGGCAGACAGAGGGTAGTCTAACCCCCAGGAACTCGGGACAACCTCTTCAGGCCTGAGATTCTCATCGAGCAGCAGTCGAGAGGCCCACATCCCAGCAACACAAAATATCTGTGATGGGCCCCCATTCCTCGCATCAGTGCCGGCCACTGGGAAGCCACACAAATGCTGTTTCTCCAGCTCCTCTAAGAGGACTCAAGTATGACACCGGTGTAACAATTTCACTTTTTTAATTCAGACCGTGAATGTGATCGAGTGGATTCTCCTAATCCACTTATTCCGCAATGGACTGCATTGCGGAGCTGCCTCCAAGCGCCTGAACTTTTGTCCATTTAAATAAAACTGAACTGGCAAATGTGCTTTATTTTGTGATCCAATTTCAGTGCAAACCAGCAGTCGGGTCACAGGACCAAATCAGGTCTGGTCCAAAGTGAACCCCACCTCCCAAGCCGCACGTATAACCGCTCCCCAGCACGATCAGCCCGCTGCCGCAGGCTACCTGCTGCCGCAGCCCGTCAGCCCCTTCCCCTGGGTTAATAACCGCACACCCGGCCGCCGAGCCAGGAACGCCGCCCGGCCCTGCCAGGGACTTGGGACACAGGAGAACAGAGGCAGTGGAAACTCGGCTCTAGCCCACCTGTACAGGTGCCTTAACCTCCCTCTTGCTTCTCAGTAAGCAAAATGCGCTTTTTAGACAGATGATAAAAAATTAATAGGAGAAATGTAATGTATTGATGTATTAATTCATCTCAGAATTTGTTCTCATAACTCAATTAAAATGTAAGAATAACCAAAACCGGTTCAGACACAGCAGTACAAATAACTCAGTGATAAAACCAATACCCAGAGGTTAATGTCTTTCCCTGCCTCAGCTTCTGCTCCCCGAGTCCCCAGCCCTTCCTCTCCATTCCCTCCCCACCATGCAAGTGAGGAAGAAAGCTCCTCTTTGGGTATGTCTCTTGATATATTTTGTGCATCTGTACCAATACATAAAATGCCAACAACACAGACATGCAGGTTTTTTTTCCCCTCTCAGTCATTGCCCTCCATTAGTATTTCAGCTTAAACAGGCTGTAAAGATTTCCAATTAAAAAAGATGCATTTATATCCAGGCCATAGGTCAATTAACAGTGTACCTGTTCAAGATTTACCTGCTAAGTCACTAGTCAACCTCCATAGTCCATACACAACCTCAGCTCCCCCAACTTTAAGACAACTTTTAAGCCATTTGATTTAAAAATTGCAAGTATTTATTAGCTGGCACAGAAACAACATGCCAACATCCCCTTAAAGCAGAGGCTTCTCAGAAATACTGCTACTTCTATAGTTGCAGGATGGTGGGAAATTACGAACTGGAATGGTCTTGCAGCTCCGTGAGCTGATCTCTGAAGAAAGTGGTGTTTTGCCTGACTTTTCCCTTATGGATATTTCTATGTGGGGAACCCAGAGTCAAACTGCTGCTTTCATGTTCTCAGAAACACTTCCATTGCACATAGGAGACTGTTTCATTATATTTGCCTTCCAAAAAAGCAGGCTATGATTTCAAGTAGTACTTTAGATCATCACATGTAAATCAAAGTTAAACTGCCATGCCACATATACATATAAAAAAACCCCAAACTTAGTTGCACTGTCTGTCTCTGAGGGGACCAGGAACCCTCCCTGATCCTGCATGATCTACTGGTATTCTTGCTATGGTTTGGCTCAAAATGTGTTTTTAACACGTGAAGACAGGTAATAGCACTGATCTCCAGAGAGCTTTTCAGCAAAGGAAAGCAAACAGTTTCCAAGTGGAGTCTAAAAGTTCTGTTTTGAATCGCAGAGGGCAGGACCTGTATAAAACAGCAAGCTAAGCGACCTCGTCAGCCTTGGCTTATTATTAAATCTGAAGGTCAACACGAACCTGAAAGTAGACACTCATAAGAAATTAATTCAGAAAGGCATAAATGATTCAGTAGAAAAGCCTCTGTGAGCTGAAATCTCCTTGACCAGGAATTTCGGTATAGGAAGAGCTGCTCCTTGCTAAGCACCCTCAACGCACCTTACGAACGCAGAGCACACCGCCGTACGACATCTGTACGGCCACATAAAAGCCGCGTGAGCCTGACTGCATCCTGCACTTTTCCCACGGAACCGGGGACACGTAAGCGAAGCGGGTGTAATTCAGCCCGTGTGTTCAGAGAAAGAAACGGAAGCAGGGGGAATAAAAGCGAAGCGGCTCCAAAGGGAAGGTAACCGCTGAGTAACAGAGCGGTTCCACCGCGGGACCGAGTTCATTGCAAATGCTGAGCGCGTATTCCTCAGCCACCGCCGAGACCCCGCGGGGGAAGGCGGGGAGTGACCGGCATACAGAAAGCAGCGCGCGGGAAGCGCTCGGCCATCGTCTGCGCTCATCTGACGCTGTCAGTTGGTGACAACGTTTTTCCCGCCCCGAACAAAAACCGACCTGGGGAAATACACTGAGCAGCAGCCTCCGACTCTCTGGCAGGGGCACTGCGAGAACTCGGGCACGGAAATCCAGCTCTTGCAGAAATCCGAAGCTTCTCTTTTCTGTGTTGCAGGCATCTGGCACGGGAGACAAGCGAGGGTCTGTCCCTCCAGCTCTACCCACCACGTTAAAGGCTTCCAGGAGATTTCTTCTACAGGAGAACTGCAGCATTTGAGCCTTCCCTCCTCACTCATTCCTAATTCTTCCTCAATGCTAACTCTCAATTAACTCTGATTCTTGATACAGTATCCAAGTGTTCAAATTTACTTAAACAGGGTTACGGGGGTAAATGCACTAGCACAAACAAGGGTTGTACACCATAGGATATGACCACTATTAATTTACCTCCCCAACCAATTTACCATCTTAGAAGATGGGCTTAAAACTAAGACAGGCTTAATAAACGTCAAAGTTTATTAAGCTTTGAACAGTGTTAAAGTGACCGGTTATGAGGGCTCCTTAAGAGACCAAATCCCGATTCATTTGGCTAAAACCCAAGTCATTCACTGAGGGATCAAAGGTGCCCACAGGTCCTCAACTTGGCTGGAAGCAGTGGGGAATAAAGCAAAGAGGCGAGTCAGTACAGTTGTAACAAAACACCCTCATAAATGAGTATGATATACCCTAAAACAGACCAGGAAGAGAGACAAGATAGGCCTTTCAGAATAAAAAGGAAAAAAAGAGATTTCTTGCACTTCCTGATTTCAGTCTCTCATTCCTTCTCATTCTCTTCCAGAAGGCAAATTAATTGCATCAGCAGCTTCTGACCTAAACTAAGAAGTAGATTGTTACTCCCACGCGTTCTCCCCCAGAGGTCTATTAGGCACTCAATTATTTAGAAAATAGAAAGAATGGCAAAACATGAGCAAGATCACTTCTACCACAGCATATTGAATTACATTAGGATTCCAAGAAAAACAACTGGCATTACCAGTCTTACCATCTTACTTAAGTCATGCTTAACAAGCCAAGCATCCAAGCACTGCTGCCTTGAGTAGCGTAGAAATTTTCTTTTTTAATGCTTCGTGAGTTTCCTACACTGAAGAAAGATCACAGGCAATTCTGCCTCAGCAGTCCTTGAAAAAACTACTTCTTGCTTTGCTATTGGGAAGTTGAGAGCATCTATTGTGAATGTACTCTAGAATTCATTCTTCGGTAGAGAAGAACTCCAAACGATCAGCTTCTCAGTCCAAGGTGCAAGACTAGCCAAGCCGGACGGGGACAGCTACATTGCAAACCCACCCTGCAATGCCTGCATGCTTTTCTGCCGGCGCTGGTAGCCTGTTCTCGAAGGTACCTGGGCTGCAGTGAGAAACCCTGCTGCACCCACTTCCCTCTGGGGATGGTGGGAAACCTTTGATGTTTTGATGGTTTTTGACTTCAAAATGATTTCTTTATGTTTAGTAACAGTTATTGCAGTGAACTACACTGAATATAAAGATTGAAGTATCTTTGTTTATTTATGAAAGTGACTATTGTCTACCTACAGCTGACCAAAGTTAGCTCATGCTTTGAACAAGCTATGTTTTAAGGCACTTAGTCAAGGATTTCCCTGAAGTCACTTGTTTGATTTTGCATAAAACCATGCAGGAAAAACAGGTTTAACTATTCTTTTTTGTTTAAATAATTTTAATAGGCTAAAATAAGTCAGTGCTTAAGAATTCATTATCCACTGCGCCATCATTCCGGTGGTTTAGCCGGCACCCACGCTGCCAGCACGAGCAATACCAGCCCAGGTAAGGCTCGGGTAGGACTTACCCTCCAGCCCCCAGCGGGCCCCACGTCCTGGCCTGGCAGCACGACAAAACTCACCCCCAAGGAGTCTGTGCGAAGATGGGAGACACGTGGGGTAGAACAGCATGTAAAATGAAGACATTTGAAAAGGTAACGCTTATACAAACACTAGGGACCGATTTTATTGCATATGGGAGTAAATTACTTCATTTGTAAGTATCCACAGGTCTGAGGTCTTGCATGGGGACACTAAGCACTTATGCTCCTGGGTGAGGGGATAACTTTAAGTAGTAGGCGCTCAGCTTTGTTTCGAGGGGGGCAGTTCCTCCCACACCCTGAAGTCGTTCCCTGTTCTGGAAGGGGCCACCATCTTATAAAACCTGGCAAGGTTTGCCGTTGTGTTGAAAGCATCCAGCAGTATTTCCTACATTTTTACTGATCAGATTTTGGCAGGCAGGACGGCTTCCTCTGTTAACAAGCCTCATTTTATATTTCTAAATACACCGCTTTGCTTTCCCTCCCAAATTAGCACTGATGATTAGCTGCCATTAAAAGATTAACACTAAACACTCGCAAGGAAACAGCATTGCAATAACTGGTTTTGAAACCCCAGAAAACACTTCTAAGAGCAAAGCCAGGAGCTCCTGTTACCCTCCAGAAGCGCAGCCAAGTCTGCGCACCACAGGCTCTGCCTTGTGCCTCTTCCAAGACTCGCTCCTCTCTGACTAGCGGCTTTGTCCAGCCAGCAAGTGCAGAATAAGCGGGCTGAATGGGCTACCCCGCAGCAGCATCCTGCAGTATTTACTCAACAGAATCACTCATTTTTGACAACAGCCACCTGTGGATGAGGTTGGCATGCTTGTGACAGCCAGCACGGTATCATTTCCTCAGGTAGCACAGCAAATCAGGCCTTGCATCACTGACGAGACAGAGCCACAGTGATGACAGGAGAAGGAACTATTAAAAAAAAAAAGAAAGAAAGAAAAAGCCCCACCCGGTAGCTATTTACACAGATTGAAAATACAGGTGGGAAGAGGAAAGGATAAACTTCCACTTTTCAGGGCATGGCTAAAATCAAGCAGGCTCCTTTTTGAGGCAGAACAGAGCAAATCCTTCTAGCTGAGAATCTGAACAAGGGTGACAAAGTCACACATCAAGCACTCCCTTCTCACCCCCTTCCCAAGGGAGGTGTTCCACCTGCTACGTATTTAGGAAGAGGAATGCATTATAGTGATTAAGCAACTGGCCATTTACACCTGGCAAAACAGATGGGAGAATGAGGTTTTGTGGGTCTGCCTAGCAGACCAGACTGCCCATTCATTTAACCTCAAGATACAGTCTTATTTTTTCAGCTAATTCCTCAGAGGAACCCCTAGTTCTTGCCTGTCACACGGCTCTGCCTCATCGGCTTGCCCCCTCTTCTGCACTTTCTGTTGTGCCTCTGCACAGAATGTCACACACGGGTCATTTTAAATTCAGAATGACTTATTTGACAAACAAACAAACAAAACCCACGTATTTTTGAAACATGGGCTCTAAATTATATTCCAGGTTTTTCTTAAACCACCCGTACTGCCTTGCACCCATACACAGCTCCACAGGCACGGTGGAAGATCCTGCCGTAGTGCCAGGCACACAGGTGCAACAGCCAGCACGTCGCACACTGTCATACTTCAGTAAGTGCCCCGCTGAAAGCAAGCCTACCGCTCTTCGTAAATTCTGAATACGACAAAAGAAAAACGGGAAAAAGAGTCCAAAGCAGCCACGGGAGCGCCGTTACGCGTTTCCCGGCGCACACAGCGCTACACTTCAGCACGCACCACGCCTTCCGCGCAGCCTTAATCGCACCTTTCCCGTACCACAGCTCCGCAGCAGGGCAGCGCGTCCGGCGGGAGCTGGGCTTCGTTTTCAACCCCCTAACCCGGGCGAGGAACCGCATCCCCTTC
>VXAA01005231.1:297521-328127 GCA_013399115.1 Anseranas semipalmata | reverse complement strand
CCCCCCCCGCTCCCCCAGCCGCGCCGCGCGACGGGGCTGTGCCCCCGTTCCTGCTGCGGGCTCCCCCGCCTGAAGCCCCCACGCCGGGCTTACCTTAGCCACCCAGCTGAACAATGGTGACATCCTCCCAGCTCCGGCTCGGCGGCCGGCAAGCGCCCCTCGCTCCGGCCGCTCCTCCCCGCTGCCTCCCGCCTCCCCGCCGCCTCATGCGCTGGCTGGGAGTGGTGCCCTTCCACGTAACTCACCGTAACGAACACAACTCGGCCACCACAGCTCCTTCTGGGAGCGTGGCAGCACCGAAAGGATCCCTGAAGTAAAAGAATCAAGCGAAGTATCTTCTGTTTGAAAACCGCTGTGAAATGTTACGTTTCCAGTCAGGCTCGCCCTTCCGAAGTTAGCTAATGGCGTTTCACATCACACACGAGTGGCTCTGCCTCCAGTGAGCTGTCAGAGAAGAGAATTAAAAGGCCTGGGCAGCCCCGCAACACGAAGGGACGCGACCTGCCGCCCTGACGGGGAGGGTTCCAGCCCCTGCTATCCCCGCTGCTGCCCGCCAGCGAGCGCACAGCCAAAATAAAAAGCTCTTTAGTTTCCATCACCTCAAAGAGACGAAGTAGATTTGCAAAATCTGAACAGAAGAGTGCACTGCTTTGTCCTGCACTTCTGAACAGAAAAGTGAAGTACTGCACTTCTTCCCAACAAAGTCAGATGTGGAACTGCCAACTCAGCTCTTTCCTTTGCCCAAAGCCACTCTCACACCTAGCCAGCCAAACCACCGGGAGAGTGCCCTGCACGTGCCGGCATTTGCAGGCCTAGGGCTGACGGAGTCACCCCCTGGTTCCGATCTGACACTGTCCCACCCGTCTAAGTCAGTACACATTCATCGGAGTGAAGGGGTGATACCTCAGCACGCAGGCTGGGGACGAGCAGAGCCCCCCTCACAGCTCACTGAGGCAGAAAAGGGGCAGATTCAGCCCCTTCTCCCCTGCCCCAGCCTGCATGCCCAGGATTTGGTTTATACAGAGCAAGCCAGCCAGGTGTTTGCTGCACCTTATTCCCTCCAGCTTCTAGTGCCAGTTCAGCAGCACCGAATTACGCAGTGTTTATGAACAAAGGGAGGAGTTTCCTGTCTTGTAAGCAGAGGAACAAAAACCATCCAACAGTCCTAATCATGAGAAAGCAAGGAACCCTCATGTCTTCATTTGGATACAAGCTGCTTCACTTTTGACCAAAATAAGGCCCAGACAACCAAAAGAAAGGCAACAAGAATTTGCTGATACAGAGAGGATTTTTAAAAGATTACACTAAAACTGAGCCACAAACACTGTTTCTTGTATTATCACTGGTTTTGTGAGCATCATGGCACTAGTGTGCGATCATGTGCCGCAGTGAGCTGAGGGGACAGCACAGCTCCTTGCAACACGAAAGCAATTCTGCACAGGTCGTACCTGCGTATTTGCAATACCAAACACAATGCTTCTACCCACCTCCTGAGGAACACCAGACAAATAAATCAAGAAAAAAAACAAACAAACCAGAATGCTGACCCAGAATATTGAGACCTACCAAGGTGAGGTGGCTGGGACGCATGACATGAAGGAATGCGTCCATAAGACATAACGTCTCTGGTCATGAACAGTGTGTTGCCGATGGTCTGAGAATGGAGGTATCCAACCATGGTGGATGCAAGAGCTATTGCGTGGCAGTACATACCCAGCCCTGGTCTGGCACAGCAGCTCCTTGGCCAAGTCGAGCTGACGGTGGTGGGACTGGGGAAATTTGCTTCCCTTGGATATTAGGACTCCCTAGTTGAGTCTTTAACCTAAATACTAGCTTACCCACCAGTAGAATTAACATAAGGCTTGACCAGTTTAGGTGGCTTGCTCAAAGACACATAGCTAAGTCAGGGGAAGACATCTGATGTGGGAATTTGAAATCCTGTAGACTTCTTTTCCTGAGCAGCATTTGCCAGGGAGCCACAAAATACTAACCAATACGAGCTAATTAACCAACATGCAGTTTACTTACAGTGACCTTCTCATGGTTGGAGAGCCCAAAGCTGCCTGGAGCTGGTTTTTAATTAACATAAAATCTATGCTACAGCTTCTATAATTAAAGCCATAACAAATACATTTCATATTTTCATAAAAGGAGAACAGAGATCCATTTTTCTAATAGTTCCACAGGTGAAAGCAGAAGTGATTCACAAGGATGGCCAATGGTTCATTCTGTCATTACGACAGTGGCCATGGGCAATTTGAATGCATGGACTTTCTTTACCCGTAAACCCAATAATGACCAACCCAAAGTATGACCAACACTCGCTCTGGTGGTTGTCTCTAAAGGTTTATTGGCATGATAGAGGGGAGAAACTTTCCCTGCTGCTACTGCTCATGATGTACAGAGCACGTACATGAATAAAGGAAATCTGTTCTCAGGGCTTTCAAATGGGCACCTTACAAGAACACTAGAAGTACTTACCACTTAATGTATGTAAACTTGGTCTACTTTTATTTCAGGCAAGAACAATGCCACAGCATTATGTGCTGCTTAAAGTTGCACAGTATATCTACTATGCGGTGGTACCATTAGAGCAGCATTTCTCTAACGCTGAGTGGGAAAAATATCATGTCTAAATGATTATTTCTGCCCCTTTCTCTGAGGAGATCCTGCCTGCTTGGGAGCTTTTCCAGCTCCCCCTTCCTGACTGGCACCCTTCCGCAGTTTCAAACTAACAATGCACACATATCCTCTGAGTGTGTGTTAAATGCTGATGTCAGTCGGGAGACCTGGCTTCTAGCCCTGACTGCCACCGGCTCAAAGAGCTGTCCTCAGCGTGTTACTTCATGCTACTCAGCTTCTAAACGGGCTGCATGCAGTTGTTATAGTGACGCCTGTGTGATTTTATATGCACTCTGAAATCTGCTACATGCTATAGGGCTGGGAGGAAAAGTGGCCTTGTGGCGAAAACACTGAATTAGGAGATGGAGTAACAGTGAATGAATTCCAACTTCTGCTGTTAACATGATTTTCAGGCGTGCTACTTCACCACTCTCTCTGCTTTAGTTTATCTGTTAAATGGAGGTGATATTTGCCAGCCTTGAAGGAAGAAGGAGTGGGTACACTCATGGGCATTTGAAAAACGGCTGGCAGCCAGTCTTAAGTGTTCAGATATAAAAATGTTTGGTAATGCATGAAATTCTTCAGTGTAAATGAAAAGGTCACTGTTTTGCTCACCTTCCAAAGAAGCAATGTAGTAGGAACAATAACTGCATTCATTTTTCAGGATGTTCAACTTTCTAAAAAAAGAACCGCTGTATTTTTCTATTTTAAGTTTGGCTTGTGCAAATAACCATCTCTCCAAAAATACTATATATCCATTTCGGGTAAATGGAAAAATTCAGGGCCAGGGAATGACATCTGTATTGCATAAACAGTAAGTAGCACTTGACACCATCTTATCTAAGTGTATGATCTTTAAAAAAAACAAAAAAAAACAAAAGAAACCCTCATTCCTATGAACTGTTCCATGTTATCATGGAAAATATTAGCAAGATATTTGTGGCTGTTTTTAAAATAGTAGCAATTAAAAGACTTCAAAGCCACAACTGAAAGCTTACATCGTCAGAAAAGGGATCTTTCAGTTTTACAGATGTCCTTCATAAATTTACACATACACAAATACCCTCACTATTTCTCTTCAAACAAAACTCTCTGCATTAAAAGAAACCATTTGGAGAAAAGGAAAGAGAGAGGGGAGATAATAACAAGGTATTAAGAAGAAAGGAGACTATAATCAACCTTTGAACTCAAAAGAGGAACATTTTCTGACTTGCTCTACTCTGATTTTAGCTTTCTTTGGGTTTAATGGCTGTAAATATTTTTTAAGAGTCTTCACAGTATGTCACCACTGAACGAAGTCTCACAAGAAATTACATTAAGGTTATAGTCACAACAATAATTACCTGAGAACTGGCCTCTCCTGCTGCTTTTGTTTTAACTTTGGTGGTGGTTTTACAGCAGACCCCATTCCCTTTTGAAGCTTCTTCCTCTGAAACTTTTTCCTTAAACATGTTTCTGCAGCCCTTCTTTTCCTGAATTATCCCCTCTGTCCACTTTACCTGTTACAAGTTCCATTCACCTCTTCCTTCCCTGTTCAAGTCTGTTCTGCACAAGGGTTTTGTAAATGCAGTTGAGAAAATGCAAGAAAAGAATACACCTGCCAGTAATTACCAGTATCCATTATTTGGCCTTTGTTTAAAAACATCCATTTTTATCCTTCAATACTTTAAGTGTCCATTAGGATGTCCTTGAGTCTTGTCTCATCCCTTCCCATTCCACACAGCGGGCTAGATGGTTTCTCCTTTGTCAGAGGAAATAAGATAGAAAAGAAGTTACTACTGTGAGAGTACTGCTTGTCATATGAATTCTCAATACTAATATTATTTCGGTTATTATGTACAGCTATATTAAAAGATACCAAAACAAAGGTGTCTGTTTAAGGAAACTCCAGACTTCTGTGTCACCTCCATACAATGTAAGATGAGACAATTCATCTGGATCCATAGAAGGAAGAGAGAAATGACAAGAACAGACTTTCCTCTATTCAAAGACTTGATCAAGCCTGACCAGCTGGCTTCTGAAAAGATACTGTGGTGAAGAAGAGCGAGCTTTGTTACTTGTTTTAGCTAAATTCTAAGCAAATTCCCTTTTCTCAGAGCAAAATAAAATATTAATCATAAAACCAACCTACCTTACCAAACAAGAGCTGCATCAGCCCCCTAAAGAGATAACAGCAAGACCAGCCAGGTAACCACTGACTGGCAATGACTGTTCCCTTGGCAAGGTGCAACGGAGCCTGCTGCCTGGAGCTGCACGTTCATGCTAAAGATGAAATCCAGCTCTCACTGCAGAAAATGGCATGACTTCTTAATGGCTTTCAGATACTCAGCGGAAAGGGAAATGACAATGTTTTGGGTAACCTTTGTACTGTTAGTCAGTTACGAGTGTAGACTGAAGTGTTTTGGCTATCTGCTAACCAGTAGCAAATAAGAAACACGCAAGACTTTGGGCCGGTGCCCAGCGATAACATGCAATCCCCTCCCTGGGCAGCAGGCGGACAGAAGGGAACGATTCCTCGCCAGAGCTCTGGGCGCTGACCTCAGCAGAGGAACCCTTTCCAGTCGCTTCTGTAGATTTTAGATTCCATATGATTGTCTGTTCAGCTACAAGATTTGTAATTACCAAAATTCTTCGATTCAGGTGATATTAGCATTTCCTGCCATAGCCTGTGCAAGAACGAAAGACAGCCTTGATGGCAGGTTATCTGTCCTCTTCCCAGCCAGCAGTATCCATCCCTCTCCCACAGTGTCAGAGCAGAAGAGAGCTACCATAAGCAAAGGCTCATTTGTGAACCTGGATCTCAGCAAGAGGACTGATGGAAGGAGGGATTTGTGAAGGGAATGGTGATCCTACACCATGTAGGAGGGAGGAACAAAAGCCCCAGGGCCACACTGCTCAGCAGACAGTGGAATGAAATCCTCCTTGGGCAAAAGCTGTCCTGCAGGCAAGGTTTGATCAACTAGAGTGAGATCATGAGAGTTTGATATGATAAAATGAGACAACACATTACAAGGTTAAAGTAGCTTTCCTAGTTGCTACCATTATCTTAAGATTCTTCCCCATGGATCTGCTTTGGACAAAGATGGTTCTTCCCCTTGAAAAAGGTCTATCCAGAGAAAATGGATTGCTCTTCTTTTGCCCTATTATAAGCCAGTTCTGAGGGACAGCAGATGCTAGGCTGGCCATATCCTGAATGGAACGATCATCTCTTAGCATTTGATTCAGAAAGTGCAGATCAGAAAGGTTTTGGAAGTCTTTCATCAAACAAGGGACTGGGGAAAATGCTGCCATCATCCCGTAAGGGATCCCTCTTCCCAAAAGAATGAATGGCATATAGAATCTAAAACCAGAAAAAAGTAGCTTTACCCTCAGCACCTGAAGTTGGCTACAGGAGGAGAAGCTGACAAAGGGACACTTTAGATGTATAGCATCTGACCAACAAACACAAGGGATACCAATGGTATCCAAGGTATCATAGAATCACAGAATGGTTTGGGTTGGAAGGGACCTTAAAGACCATCTTAAAGACCCATGCTGGGATAACAAAATATGGAGAAAAAGAGACCAAGGCTACACAATCACTGTAACAATAAACACAACCCGGCTTTAGGGTCCTGGTACCCATTCATGAACATGGATGCCACCTGATGCAAAATACTCATCTGGACTGAAATCATCCTGCCACTTCAAGTACTTCCAAAACCACTGATGACTAAACTTTGGATTGGCAAACTTTATGCTGGATTGAGTATTTTTTGTCTTCACAGAAAAAAAAACAAAAGTTTGAAGCTGTCAGGAACTTTGCCATGGTTTCTGACTAATTCAGCTAAAGCATGATCATATGTTTGCATTTGACCAAGATGAAATGTGAGTAAGCCAACTGTGACCAACCGATCAGATTAAACCAAGTTACTTGGATGGGAAGACAGACACTTCATTTGAAAATATGTCTCATTTCCTTTGTGCAGAAGCACTACCTCACACTGGAAAAAACATGTAAATACTACATGCTTCTACTTCCAATAATGGGTAAGTTAAGCAATAAAAGAAGTCTAGAAGAAGTCTAGAAAGTGTTGAGGAAAACCAGACTATGAACAGAAAATGACATCTTACTTGACCAGCTAAAAATCAAAACATAGTTATGAAACTTATCTACTCCATGTGCTATGGGTGATGCATTACTACAAATGCCTAATAAATGGGACTTCATGTTAGTTAAGATGGCTATATGCGCTTTATTCTATTACAGATATCCAGTAATGAATAATATAAAATGAACAATTTTTAATGCATACTTTTATGGAATTATAGCCTAGCTCTTTGTTCCCATGATTAATTATAAACATGACAATAGTCCCACTGCCCTATGCATATTATTTTGTGCACTTCAGCTGCACCAGTAGCAGACTAGGAAGGTATACTGAATTCCACAGTATGAAGAGCCATGAAAAGCAGCCAGTCTTCTCAGTTTTCCCTAACATAAATTAGTAACTTAATAAATCTGACTGCACTGATACATGCAAAGCTCACATGGATTTCTCATAACTGAATTCTGCAGCAGTCCCCAGAGACAGTACAGAGTCCAGTGAAATTTTACTGTAGCTGAGATATTCTAAAGCAACATCCATTTCACAATAAACAGAAGAAAAAATTTGATAGAATAAAGTGTTACACATTAACATTTTTTTTCCCTCATAAAATGATAATATTCTTGTTTTTGCTGGGAAAGAATTTAACAATAGAGACCATCGGTTCAGGTTTATATCCCAGTAGGTGCCGGGTCCAGAACCTACCTACCGTCAATGGAGCCATTGCAATATACATAGGATGAGCATGCGGGTGTAAAAGCTATTCATTCGAAAAGGATCCAGTCCTGCCCCCGCTAAAATCACAGCCTAAGTTGCTACTATATCCTTACGCACCTTAAACGTAGATAACAAAGAGAGGAAACAAGTACCATAGTGTCCTGTTCTCTTCCAGAATCAAGCTGAAGAAATTTCAGTTTCTGCAACGTTGCCCTCATAGCATCGGCCTCCCCTCTCCAGCCCTCCTGCACAACACCCCCGGGGAGAGCTGCGGGAGGCTCCGTCCGGGAGCACCGGGGCCCTGCTGCAGCCAAATAAAAGGCGCCCAGCAGCCCGGCCCGGCCCACGCCACGCTGCTTCCCATCGCCAGCCCTTCCTTTGGTGACAAGCTGCAGCACCGTCCTGCCCTACAGATTTCCTGTGTCACGTGGAATTCGGAATGCCACTGGGAACCTCCTAATATCATGATTTGCTTGTATGTTAATTGTGTATGATGCATACAAATCTGCACTTTTATTAAATTATCTACAATTTTTTGTTTACCATGTTGTGCTGTTGATTATATTCCTTCTTCCATCTTGAGAGTGGGAAATTTCATCAGCAGTGTTCCTTCACACACACATCTCACTTACTGCTTCTTACGTCTCCTCTTCCTGCCTTCTTCTCAGGGCTTACTGACCTATAAAGCTATCTTAGTCAATGATGCGGGCTCCTTAGTCCAATTTTATACAGTTTTGGTTCAGTCGTACTGTCTTTCAATAAAGCCACAAAATGGCAATAAAACATCTTTAAAACCAGGATTCAAACACTGTCTCTACCAATGTGAAAAAAAACCTTTTCCCACTATTCAGTTAACTTCTCAATCAGACGTTTGCAGTCCCTGGTTTCACTACAAACAGCACGCTACATGCAGTTATTCTAAGCCAGTTCTGTTTGACTCCTAAAAACACACTGGAAATCATTTGTGAGATAGAACACACAATCCAGAGACATAAAATACAGCAACAGGACTTGCCCTTATTGATCTTATGTGGTTTTGATAAAGCTGACTCACTTCAAAGGGCTCAGGATACATCACTGTAGGACACGACTGCACATTTCAGCCACATGTGCTGACTGCACTTCCGCTCCTCGTGAGAACAATGGAAGCCTTGGCACGCTGAATCAGCTCTCCCAAAACCACGACTCCACACGGACAAGAGGGATTTGCTCGGTACAGGTCTCTTTAACCATTTCTTATGACTGTGATGCTAGGATATCTCTGCTGTAAGACTCCTGGAGTAGGTAAAATTAAGGAAATGTGTACATGTTCTCAGGAATAAAGCCCCAAATATTATTGGATGTGTGGTACCCTATTGAAATAAATAAATGAAGTCATAATAAAGTAATTAAGGGACAATTCTGCCTTTTCCTCCCTCCTGGGTATTACCAATACCAACAGGGAATTCTGGCATTCCAGAAAAAACCCGCACGCAGGTGGATGGATGGGCTGGACAGCTGGACCTTCACTCAAACGATCTTACCCTGTGTTTCAAACAACTGCATCTGCCTGCCATGGAAGAACCGGAGGAGGAGAGCAACGCAACCTAGTTTGGAACATGGTAAGTTCAGACACCACTGCAACCCGAGTCTGAGCTCACATATTTGAATGCATTCATACGCACAAAGACCCAAATTAACAACTGAACCTCAGAAGTCATCTGAGCAGGGTTTTCTACCCCAGGAAGCAATAAATTCTCAGTCTCCTGTTAGTTTAAATCATAACAGATTTACGAGTTAAATTCAGGCTAGCTTTAATTCATTTTCTAAGCTTGTTTCTAACATGCATAAAACTGTAATATACAGCCAAACAGAAAGAGTTTTAAAAATACATATATTCCATTCTCCCATTGCATATCTGTAACGTCAACCCCATACACATGCTTTGATTTCAGTCACAACCCACTTGGGATTGAACTCCAGTTGAGACTTCCTCCTGGAAGTCTAATTCAGCTGTGCCTGACCTGTTTTGAGATGGCATCAAAACTTTTAGAACAGACTGACATATGTGTGTATGTGTGTATAAGTCAAGGCACTAAGGGTTATCTGCATAAGGAAAATTTGTCATGTACATAGTTTTTATATGGCTTGTTGGAAGTTCACAGTCTCAGATTGCACGAATGGATTTATCCTGAGACCTTGCCAGTTTGTGCTCTGTAACTTTAGCCTATAAATCAGAAACCTATGTCTTGTTTGATGTTCCTGGGAACAGTTCTGGCTCTTGCAAACACAGCTGGCATAAGGATTCTCTGTTAAAATACAAAAACTGTAAAGCTTCTGCTGAAACAAAAAGAAAAAAGACAAAAAAAGACTTCATTTTAAAGGAACACTGGAAGCATGTCTTCTACAGCACACAACCTACCTGCAGAGCACCCACTGAAGATCTCCTATCAGCACAAAGGAAGCCTGCACACAAACAATGCACACACTCTGATATTTGTTGTCCTCTGGATGTAACTAGCTCATTATGGAGTTAATAATTTACAGGTAAATAGCACTCTGAAGTTCTTTAAGTTTCTAGAAGAGAACTTTGGTCCTCAGGACCAGGTAGCCATATACAAGCATATTATATCAAGCTCATAACATGACAGATCTAATGTTTTCACATCCATCAGATATCCTCCTGAGGGGCACAGACATCCCAGAACATCAGCTAATGCCAAACACTAAACCCAATGAAGCAATGAAGTGTCCTATTTTTTCAATTTTAATACTGAAGAATAAACTATATTTTGTTAGCAACTCCAGGAACAGTAGTATTTCAGTTCTAGAGGCAGCACCTTTACTTACTGTTGGTTCCTGTGCTAGCTCACCATGCAGCAAAATAGCAACTCATTACAATACTTTTACAAGTATTTATTGCCAAAAGAAAGGCACAAGGAGAACCCAAACAGAACTTCAAAAAGACAATTTGGAAAAAAAGTAAAATTTCATGGCACTGAAATTCTTACCTAAAGCCCACCAGGGTCTTTTGATTGATTTCAGCCAGTCTTAGATTAAGCTGTCAGTATCTCTAAGATTAGGCGAGGAGGAATTCCCCTGGTGGTGGGAAGCAATAGCAGGAGAGGTGAAAACTGTCACAGCTAGCACAGCATCTTACATTTGCTCTGGACAGCCACTAAGTGGCACTTAAACACCTCGGCTTAAGCCATGACGAGTCCGCAAACTGTTGTGAAAGGAGTGAGGAAAAGAAGTTATTCACCCTGGGGACCAAGCAGTGAAGTTCACTTCCTGCCATTGGAGAAGCTTTCTGAGAGCCTGACTACACAAAGCAATTCTGGGGGCAGAAATGCCGCACAGCGCTCCGCAGGAGCAGAAATGCTGCACGGTGCTTCCCAGAAGAACTCGCTTCCTCTCCTAAATGCCAGTCCCGCTTTGGAATCAGAGCGCCTCGCTCCGGCAGGTCATTACACACCGCTGTGGTATTTTGAAACATGCACTGGACCAGGAAAATGAAAAGGCCAGGCTAAAGAGGCCCTGGCTCCCTGACACGAGGGACAGAAATGCCCCCGTCCAGCTTCAGGCAGAACCTCCGCAGGCACCCAGGCTATCTGCACTCGCAGGTGCACCTGAGAGCAGGGGTTGAGCACTCAGCAGGGAAGTACAAGCGATGAGAAGAGCAAAGCTCCATTCAATGTATTCTCAATGCGCATGTATTGTCAGCGTCAAAGACTCAGAAGTAAGACTTCTGAGCACATACGGTTTACTTTTTAGGCTCTCAAAGAACACCTCCATTTTAGTTACCCACAGCTTTAGATGTAAAACGTACCACCAGATGTTAGCTGCAAGCTAATGCTAATAACTTTCTACTTTTGTGCTGCACGTGGCCTACAGAAATCTCAAATTAACCAAGTTATGAACTTCATCTTTTAGTCTCTCTCCCTGGGAAAGTCCAGTACATTATGATGATAAGCAGAGCACACAAGCAACAAAGCAACTCAACAAGTCACACTACATCATGACTGCAAATAATAAAGATTTTAATCATATTCTGCTCATTACGCATGTGTGAAACCAAGTTGGGTTTTGTTTCTTTATTTGTTAAGGCTGAAGCGAAGCCGTTTTTCTGAGCAGGAATAAATCTCAGTAACTGTCATGGGGAAAACTGGGGAGGGTGGGAAGGAAGGGAGAAGCGCGCATCGGTCAGGAGTTTCATACAAAGGACAAGCCACGTCTACACTGGCATTAGCCACTCAATCCTTGCATCAGATCGTCGATGCTCAACCTTTAGGGCAGGCACACATATCCATTTAAGCCTGTATTTGTCAAGTCACACAAATCATTCCTTAGGAAAGTATTTCCCACAGCCCTTCCCATAACTTAACGTCCACAGAGAGGGTAAAATAACAGAAATATAGAACAACTGTGTCTATACCAGGCAAGGGAAAGCACTGATTTTCTGATAGTGATTTGTTGCCATTATTCACTTTGACATAACGGGATGGGAGACTGTGCTACTGAAGTTAGATATGCCTCCTCTGCCTTGGTTTTCTGCTCCGCTACAGTCATAGAGCCCACATCTGATGACCCCGAAGGCACAGCATAAATGTCAGCCCCAATGCAGGCAAAACTCCCTACGACAAGCTGATGGCATGGAAAAATAAGGACCTATTTCAGGAAGGTGATTTACTCAGTATCATTATTTATTTATTGGCATCTTTGTATTTCAATACATATGGCTTTAATTTATCCATTAGGGCCATTTTAGAATCTGAAAAAAAAGAAAACATAATTGCACAAACATGAACATACATGTTAAAGTATCTCCAAGTGAGCTAAAGCCCAAGCTTTTCGGAGAAACTTGTGAAGCAGAGAAAAGAGAAAGCTTTTGTTTTTAGTAGTCTTGAGGGAAGATCACTGACAAAGGACCCAGTCCTACAATCTGATTTATGCAAGAAGCCCTCTTGAGTCTGTCTAGATGGATTGCAGTAACCTACATGACAGATATGGCCTTTGTTTTTTCATATATTTGAAACAGCTATTGTCCCACGTTTAAAAATGTTATCTTTCACTAACTAAATTACATTGTCCTCAGTATGTTATTATACTGTGTGCCATGAAAACTAACACTGTATTAAATAAGACTGACTTTTCATACAAACTGTTCTTTGCCAAAGCAGTTCTGTTTTCCCCTCTAAAATATACTTTCTGGCTTTAAATTACATAGAACTATCACTGCATCATGTACCACAAAATTAATTTAAAAACATCACAACTGTATATACTTTAAATTCCTTATGATCATTAATTACATGAAAAATAAAAACTGTCTACTGAATCCAGATTAGATTTTCTGACCTGAGTTTGGTATTCAATAAGGCAGCATTCTTCCAAACGTCCTCTATTCTTAAATTAACTTGAATAAGCCAGAGCAATGGGTAACTACAGGAAATACAGTGGAGCTCCCTTATGATTAGTTATCCTCTTTGTGGTATCATACATTCAGACTAATATTCAATGTTGATATCAAACAGCATTTTCTGAACTCTTAACTCTGTATATGCAACCTGGGTTTCTAGACTCATTCTCATTCTTTAGCACAGACACAACTCATACTACAGTGCAAGGATATGAGGAGACACATTCACTAACTTTGTGTATATTGCATCCAACACCTTTGCAGAAGGCAGACTTCTTACACTATAGTAAGGTGAGCTGAAAAACTTTGTTGTTACCTATTTAGTTGTTGTTAGAGCTTGTGAAGCTGGAGAATCTAAACGTGTAGTGCTGGAGTAATGCATGAATACACATAGCCGCTCAACTGAAGACCTACATTGTTCTCTTGAGAACTGTGTGGATTTAAAAACCATCATATTTTCAAATTCATCTCCTACACCAAGTTATTTTCAAGCTTTTCAATCAAATCTGAATACTGCAGCATCACCAAGACTCTTGCAAAGTTGTGGAAGTTGGTCACAGAGAGTCAACTTATTTCTTTGTAACAGTATTGCTCAGCAAAGCAGAAAAAAATTATTCCAGCTGAGAAAATGCAATAAATTAAGCACAGGAAGAGTACCAGTAAGTCAGTGCCAGAGTGAGGCTAAAGCGACAGAAATGAAGAAACCGTCACATGACAGTCTTCCCCAACACGCTTCACCCCCCCAGAGGCAGGTTCACTTGTAATGTTATGACAATTAGGTGTAAGTCACGGAAGTGTGCTAAGAGGTCTCCATTCCCACCATCATAACAGCGGCAGAGACAAGCCTGTAAGAAGATACTGACCAGCACACAGATTGTTCCCATGCTGCTTGTGACCTCCCAGCAAGGCTACTCCATTTTTGGGCTCACTGGGCTGGTACGCAGCTATTTCCTCCCACACGGTGCCAGCAGGACAAACTTCAAGGCCTGTGACTCCTTCAGAGCCTCGGGGCTCTGTGTTACCTGTACAGAGGCCAAGTAGGGCTCCCAGGTTCCCTGTGCACCTCCACCCTCATAGCCCTTCACTGAGGATCACTGTAAAAAGTACCACTGGCGTTCCTGGTGGGGTACCATCTTACATCCTTGGAAGAGTACCGGGAAAATCCTGCCCCCAGTTACTTTATGTTCTCACTTTGGTTTCTAAATGTGTGGAATTTGACAAAACATATGAGGTGACCTAACAAGGTGGGCTGAGCTGGTTTGGAGCAGAAAGCAATTGAATTTTTTTGCACTGTTGTTTTCTCAGCTACCTTAGCCCCTAAAGCAGCTCAACACAGAGCTGCAGAACCATCAACGCCAGCAGAAGGGAAAGCAGTGAGAATGTATGTCAAGGGATGGCTCAGAAGAGAAAAGAATAACAGAACTGCCTCTTTTGACAGAGAACAGCTATTAGACCTCCTCACTGTATCAGACTTCACACTTGAACTCAAACCCCACAGCAGCATAAGACTGAATCAGGGATCTGAGGTCCCACCTGCTCCAGAAAGCGGGGCCTTGCTTCTCCCTGACTCTCACAAAGGTGCTCATGAAACTTCAGTCTGATCAGGTCAGGATGGTAATTTGATTGAAAATGCATCTGTAGGGGATGCATCTTCAGGACATACAGGTTTATGGTCTTTGCAAGCATGGAATGGAGCAAATTATTCAAGGTGAAGGAAAAATCTGGCCCACTGTCCAAACACCATAATTCATAGAGTTATTCCATATGAACTGTTTTCAAACAGTTGACTGCAAAAGCAGACATTTAATCTGATGACTCAAGAGACCTCTGAATCATGCACAGACTTTAGATTCATGTGCTTAGATGAAGCTTTACAAATACTGGAAATAAAGTCAAAGAAGACCTGGTCTGATAAACTTCACTGTTCTCTCCATTCCTATCATCACCATCCCTCCCCTACCATCGTAACTACTGCATCCAGAATTCATAGAAAAAAAAAAAAATCTTCAAAACAGTATAAAAGAAAGAGAAATGAAAAAGGATCTGTAGGACTTGGCCTATGATTTAGGAGACCAAGTTCAAATTCCCAATGCTATTGCAATTTCCATGTCTGCTCCTGACAGACAAGAGAACAGACAAGCACACAGGACTCCTCCTCTTCTGACTGGCAATTCTAATTACACATTTTCACTTACTGGCACTACGGATCTTGCCTTTGAAGAAGGACAGACAGCCATAGCCTTTCGCACAACCCCAGGCACAGAAGCCAGGGCATTCTCCTCTCCGTGGTAAGAGGAGGGAACAAGCTCAGTCTCCCTCTTCCTGCACAAATGCTCTAATCACCAGCTTACCTGGTGGCTCTGTGCTCAGCGCTCGTGGGGACAGGAGCCTGCCAAGCAGAGCTACGACAGGTGCTGAACCACTTAATCCTTCCAAGATGCAGTTCGTTCTGGGCATGCACAATTCTAGGGACTCTCACTGATGAAAAATTTAAGTGTAAATGTAAGATGCCTTACAGATAGGCGTTTAGATGTAGGCTATGGATACTGCACTGTGAGACACGGGTACCTAAACTCTTTCGTGGTTTCAATCTCTTTGTACCCCATTTGCCAGCCTGTAAAATGGAGACCATAGTTCTTCCCTATGCGAAACTGAAGTTTCTGAAGGAAACTCGACTGTTACTCTTGAGGATGTTTGGATATTATGGCCTACAGCTCCTATTACCTGTACTGGACTTCATAAACTACCAGCATCAGACCTTGTAAGAAAAAAGGAATGGTTAGCAGTCAGAAGAGAAGCCATCACAAATCTGCTAATTACGTTTTAGCATGAGTTCCACTGTTGTGTATTTCTGCTACAATACCCAACAGAAAAAGTGAAGAAACGATAAATAATGTCAGCATGAACTTGGGCTCTAAAATGAAATGTAAATGACAGATCAGGTAAGACACAGGTAGGTTCGACATTAAGTTGAAAAATACTCAAACCGAGTCATCTGATACAGAATACTATACTGCTGAAGTCATGTTAAGAGCTCTTAATAGTCATTCTGTAGCAGAAATTTCTGTAGGATTTAGCAGGTTGAGAAATCACGGGAAAATATAATTTTATATGTTGCTGCCACAGTAAGAGTGGGAACAGGCACCTATCTAACAAACCACGTGACTTATTTCATCTTCCTTGCTAAGACATTATCTCTGACTTTAAGTCAGGAAATGGCTATGGTATTGCACAAATGATTTCCTCCATGTGACAATCAGAAGCGGAGGCTGAGCGAAATCATATAATATTTCTTATAAAATGAGGGTGAACATAGGAGAACTTTGCTGAGCCAGGAATGTCACGAAGTCACTCTAGATTCTGAGATGGCACCAGAACGGCCTGGGACATTGCTGCCTGGGACAGGGTCACTGGCTGTCAGAGCCCCTGAAGCAGAGGGAGTTCACGTACATAAATCCTCTGAGCAGACCCCAAGCACTGTCACAGTCACGCTCCTGGCTCAGGACGAGTGTAAAGCCTGTTTGCTTTGAGAGGCTGGCCAAGCATAGCTGGCTGCTGCATTACACAGGATACTCTATTAAGATTTACAGAGCTAAACTTTGACCCACTTTATACACCAGACTATATATGTGCACAGGTATATATTTGAGTCTTCATTTGTTCTCAGTTTTTTCCCTTCTGTTTTTTACATGCTTTTCTCCAGTCAGCATTTGGGAGATGGGAAAGACTTCCTAAACAAAAAAGCAGTGCTAGCACTTTGCAATTAAGAAGATTCCATCAGAAACAAACAAACAAAAAAAGTGCATGTGAATATGAGGGAGAAAACAGCCAAATTAAGCTCTCAGCTGCACTGAAGGCCAGTTACTCTGTTTTGTTTCAGTGGAGTTTTATGCTTTTTGCAAAAGAAGAGCCAAATTTTAATCTCCCTAGACTCAGCAAACAGTAACATAACAAATACCTCTATATTTGCAATTATCTTGCCTGAATTCATTTAAGAAAGGGAAACGATCCTATTAAAAATGAGATACTTAGTGAGTCTAATGTAAAAACAAGTTGCGTAAGAATCCTCCGTCACGAAGCTAAGCCTCACAACAACTGCTTTGGAGTTCACAGGGCCTTTGCCATTCCTTTTATAGACGAATAATGTGAAGTTCACTCACAACTTTAGCTCTGTGCAGCCTCACGGAGAGCTAAGTGTTGATTATCTGAAACCAGCTGCTCCAGGACATAATCAGATCACAAACAACATGTAACAAAGTGTACTGCATTCCAGGTAATACAGCCTGATCTACTTAAGTGCATAAGCTATTGTAACTCATAAAAGTAGGTGAAGGTTGTTTAAGAAGTAGTAACTATTAAAGCAACTGGAGAGACAAAAAAATAAAGATCTCTTACAAAAGGAGAGATCCCTGTTGTAACCAAACAGCCCAACAAAAGGGCAAGTGCCACATTTTAAGAAGTGCTTTGGTTTAAAGAGATGGAGCTTATCTCCGTGATGGGGTAGAATTGGCACAAGTGAAGCCAATGCAACAGTGCCATCAACGTGAAGAGCAGGCTTTGGACTTGAGCGAGAGCCCCCGCCTGCTGCATGCACGCAGGCATTGCCACTCTCATGGCAACGTTCCTGCAGCTGACAGAAGCCCAGTTCCTGGGCCAAAAGCTCTCCCTGATTTGTGACACTGCAGAACGAAGGTTTAGAAGAAGCGAGCAGACTTGTGCATGTCTTCTGTATCTGCGATTCCGCTTAAATCATTAACAGTATTTCTCCATATAACAGAAAAGAACAGTCCTATGCAGTGTTCTCCCACTGTAGCATTAACAGTTCTGGTAAACACAAGCATATATTACAGGCTATTATGACAACTTGCACGGAGACTCTAAAATAAAGAAAAAGAGAAGAGAGAGAGAAAGAGAGAGAACTAAGTTCAACCTTTTCAAAATCTGAACTAAAGTTTTGCCATATCTTCATACTCTAGTTATTCATAATCATTGATCTCACAGAAATATTTCTTCTTACAAGACATCAGGCACAAGTTTCTAGGCTCTCCCTCAAGCCCTCTAAACCTCCTGTTTGTATCGCAGAAGGAAACAGAGAGAGAACCTTTCAAACATTCCGAGCTTCACTAAAAAAGGTGACAGTGCTGCATCCAGGAATTTATTCCATCCTGTGGCCAGGAAGAACAAGTGGACAGGTCCCTCTACAGACGCCTAGAAGTAGCCTCACATTCCCAGGCCCTGGTCCTCACGGACCATTCTGATACCTGCTGGAGGAACAATACAGCAGGGCATAAGCAATCCAGGAGGTTCCTGGAGAGTATCAATGACAACTTCCTGACCCAAGTGACAGAAAACCCAATGAGGAGAGGTGCTCTGCTGGAGCTCATACTCGCAGCCAAGGAAGGGCTTGTTGGGGATGTGAAGGTCAAAGACAGCCTTGGCTCAGGATCCCAAGAGGAGGGAGCAGAGCAAAAGCCAGATCACAACCCCGGACTTCAAGAGAGCAGACTTTGGCCTCTTCAGGGATCTGCTTGAAAAAGTCCCATGGGATAAAGGCTCTGGAGGGAAGAGGGATCCGAGAAGGCAGATTGATATTCAAAGATCACCTCCTTCAAGCTCAAGAGCAGTCTATCCCAGTGGGCAGGAAGTCAGGTAAAAATGCCAGAGGGCCTGCATGGATGAACAAGGAGCTCATGGCAAAACTCTTAACAGAAAGAAAGTATAGAGAAGGTGGAAGCAGGGACAGCAACCTCAGAGGAATACAGAGACACTGTTCAAGCATGCAGAGACACTGCCAGAAAAGCCAAAACTCCCCTGCAGCTGTATCTGGAGAGGGCTTCTCTAAGTCCATAGGTGGCAAAAAGAAGACTAGGGAAAATGTGGGCCTGTTCCTCAATGGGCCAGGGGTGCTGGTGACACAGGACATGGAAAAGGCTGAGGTACTGAATGCCTTCTTCACCTCAGACTTCCATGAAATCATTAAGATTAGAACTGTTATTCTTTATTGACGATAAATGTAAAACTATAATAAAAGGACAATACAAGCTTAACCTGCCTTAAATCTAAACTGGCCCAGGGCATTATCAGATAAATTACAGCAACCACTATTCCACTTGCCAGCCAAAACATGAATCAATTAAAAATACCTAAGAAAAACAAATCATTCGATACACCAAAGAAAAATCAGCATAAGGGGATGTAGAAATACTTTTCTGAACTGAAAATAAGAACAGAAATTACTCTTCCTCTGTATTGTTTTGGCTACTCTGTATTTGTTGGAGACAGATCATGAGAAGCTGATATCCTGTGGCAGTATACCATTAATCTCCTTCATTCTCAGAGAGAACGAAGTGCTAAGCAAGGTGGCATGTATGGAAGGAGTGCGTGTTTGTGGCCAATGAGTTTATGAAGGAAGCAGCACACCTCAGCCACAGTTCCGAACACTGTATCTTGCAAACCACCACATCCCAAGAATGCCAGTAATTTTTAATGTAAACAGTTTTCAACACCAATGATGCCAATAGCATCACATTTCTGTAGAACTTAAGCAAATTTCAGACCAGAGGCCCCTGGGAAGACACGCAGGCTGGCAGCACGTATGTTTTCATTCAAGCCACCAGATGCATACAGTACCCAAGCACTCTGGCCAAGCTGTTCAACACCACTGCATTCTTATGATGAAGGTACTATTCTGCAAGCACAGATTTCCTGGAGAGGTAATTTTTCCTCAGCTTCCAGCATCATTACTCAACATGGCATGCATAATCCCCATCTGTGACCTATTAGCAGTCTTCACAAGCTCCCCGCAGGCAATATAATTGAATCCCACTCCATTCCTGAGCACCTGCAAAGAATATGCATTAACACTTCAACCCCATCATCAGGCAGAAATTACTTAATCATGACGCCCCATCAGAATCTTCACATGATGAGGGTGAAAACGTAAAAAACTTGGCTAACTCTAACTAGTGGAAACTTACTGAGGTTATACGTGAAGAAGGAAGGAAGGGTCCAGATCCTATAGACAACAGATCTGCTTAGAAAGGGGAACCCTAACCCATAAGAGAAGCTCTCTCTAGGCAGCGCAAACTCTTCCTTTTGGTACTAAGTGGAGTGGAACGATCTCTACTTAAAAGCAAGTGTACGCATGTAATGTGCCAAGGAGCAGTTTGCCAGAAATGCTTCTTCCATCCCTCCCTATTTACTGCTCTAACAGCCCGGAAAGTGAGCTGTATACTGCCATAACAATGCAATGGAAATAATTATACAAGATCCTACAGAGTGAAGACAAATACCACAATAAGGTACTGCCTGTACTTTGACTTCTAAAGAGAAGCAGCACAAAAAATTCCTAGCAAAGAATCCTGACTTTATTTAGTATTAATTACTTGTCTACTGATGTCTTCTCTAAAGAGGACATGGACTAATGGAGTAACAATGAACCTGACAGCCCTGCGTTCATTTCCAGGAAAAACACTACAAATGTTCCCCCAGCTCCATCAATTCTAGATTTTAGCTAAGTATTACCTAGCAAAAAATCACCTCCCACTAACAAAATGCTTTCCCGTTATACACTAAGATAGTCTCTCACTAATCAAGTATGTGTTCTGTTGTGATAGGTATAGATGAAGTAATACAACTACAGCTAATGGACTGCGATCTATCTGCAATGCTCATGCTAACAGCCCGACCATTCCTGGTTTTCTGCACATTCTATCACCTCCAGTGCTATTTCTCAGTCTGAATGAAGTTCAAGTTTCTTGTCCTCCTCTTCAAACACCTTCACTGTTTAGTCTTCTACTCACCTGCTTTCATCTTCTTCTTCCTAGTCTACTCCTCCTACAGACATCCGTCTGCCCTCTTTTATTCTACTTACCCTAACATGTGGATATACTCAGAACTTACTTGCAAAGCCACAATTACCTTCTACTTCAAATCCTCAGTCAGACCTGACCTAATCTGAGAACTCCATGTAAAATAAAGCCCTACCACAAATTTGTCTGTGAAGATACAAAGAACTGTGGCTCCTGTAGTTTACAATATAATTGGTAACCTGTTGTTGTTGTTTTTAACTAGAAATAGATGAAGTGCAATTAGCACAAAAGTTTAGATGTTCAAGATCGCTGGATAAGGAGTTGTTATCAACATGTAAATTCTGTGACCAAACCTATCTGGACTACTGTGTCTCTTTTACAGAGCTAAAGCAAACAGGAGAAGAAAAAAAATTCAACCTTTTTTGTCCACCCTGGGCTCAGAGGGGAATATGACCCTGACAATGCAGGCTAAGTCTGTAAGATTGCTTTTGAATCTTCAGAGGAGATGTTGCAAGAACTCAGGAGCAAGAGTGCCAGCATAGGAGTCTGCTGAGTCACACGGGCTGCAAAGGTCCAGTTTCTAAAATTTCTTTCTTCTGAAGCTGAACGTAAGTGCTAAATGCAGCAACATAGTGCTAAATTCTTAATCCCAACTCACTCATTTTAACAAACAGCTCCCTCAATTTGTAACAAAGATATCCAGTACACTCCAATCCTTTCAAGCTGGGTATCTGCTAAACAGGTAACATCAGTTCACTCCTCTTCATAAATGCACAAACACCAATTAGCTAAAAAACATTATATGACAATACCCAGGGCAGAATAACAACACCCTATAAAGCATAAGGAACTTCCTTAAAAGTTGGATTAATCAGCAATTACACTGAATGTCAGTAAAACACACAGGGTTTCACTTTTGGAGATAACACTTTGCATTTCCATTATCCTCTTGGCAAAACACAGGTCCATAAATGCTGCTTAGGCATCCACCTCCTAGTTAGGAAACTAGCTTGCAAAAAAAGTCAAGAGAAACATCCCTTGCACTCAAGACAAGTTAGGAGATGAGAACTGAATTTCCCTCTGAGGTGGAGGGTAGTTTTTGACAGGACACATGGGTGTGTGAATTTGGGGCTAGGTAGTTAAAATAGGCATCCAAAAATTCGGGGGGTTGTCTACAAAAACTCGCAGGCAGCTGCAAATTTGACTACAGACTTACTGTGTTCTCTTTCATTTCAAACAGGTCTAGGAATTTGATCAAACATGAGGAAAAAGTGCTTGTTTTTCTGTCTTCTGTTGCAAAAGAAAACGTATTGGAAGTGATCAGTATTGCATACTAACCATAACCCTGTAAGACCACAAGCCACAAAACGAAGTGCATAGGCAAACTGCCAAATGCATTTACCAGCTTCTATCCAATGCCAAGTACTGAAAGGCCTATTCCTTATTTCTACTTTCTTAACATATAAGTTTGATATTCTGCATTCTAACTTGACAAGATTTCTCAGTTGAATGCTTATGATTTACAACATATTTGCCTTCTAATTTACTGGGACTGATTTTTTAATCTAGGTGATTTAACTAAAGCTGTTTCCATGTTTTGAGCTCTAAGCTTGAGACCACGGATTTGGAACTGTACAACGTTTTGCTATTGGGCAGGTCGGCATAAATCCCACGTGCAGTGTACATTCGCATAATACCCCCAAGGTGCTTCAGCAGGACATCTCCTGTGAGGCAAGCAAGCAGCATGTAACCAGATGCTGTTTTCCAACATTATCACTAACATCTACATTCAAGAGGTGAAGGACATGTCACTATCGTGCCTGCAGTAGATCCACCTACCACAACAGCGTTGTGCAAAACCCTGCTCACCTCATTCATTCAGAGAGTTACCATCTCACATTACTCTCAAACAAAAGAAGAAGCAACAGTCTGTTTTTCATGCTGCAACCTTTTCAGCAAGGACACAATTTGCATGCAGACGGAGCCAAATTTCACCCACGGTGTGAGACTTGCACATGCAACTCCTGTCTTGCAATATGCAGCAGCAAGCCTGCATGTCACAGATGTGCAGCGCTGCACTGTGGCCTCTCTTCCGTCCTCGGACACCATGTGGATGACAGGGCTGGGAAGAGGCTTCCACAGTGACCTGGGGCTCGAGGTATGCTACATATTGAGCTTCTACCCTATCTGAGAAAGGAGGTGCCTCCCTCTCCCAGTCACATAGGTCTCAACTCAGGAAAACTGAAATTTGAGAGGTGTGACCACAGGATTAGATAAAGTTCACAATGACTCAAGGGTGAAATCCTAGCCCCAGTGACATCAACAGAAAAACTCACTGACTCAAGGGCCAAGACTTCAGCCCATACCCCAAGTGTCTTCTAAGCCAACAAAATTCACGCTCTGATCCTGTAGACTTACACACCTTTCACTTCACACACTGAGCAGTTCAAATTCAACAGAACCGTTAGCATCAAGTAAAGTGAAGCCCATTGAGGAGTTTTAGAGAGATCAAGTCTTCAATTATAAATGGAACCTTAAGATCCTACACTGTGGTGGGAAGTTTCAAGCAGCACAAAAGCAACTCCACTTTAAAAGAAGCAGCGTCAATTCCTCCACATTTACATCACACTCTACAAAGCACTTGATAATAGAGCAAGAACAAATTCTTAAGTGGGATTCTGAGGGTTGCTTGCTGTGGTGATTTTTTTTTTCTTTTTACTTACTTTTGTTTGATCATCAGCTTTGAATACATAGCAGATACTTTGCTGATTTGCTGCTCCATCCTTTATCAGACATGCAAAGTAGCTTGGATCGTGGCTGTTGTGAATCAGTTTGTGGACATGCTGTGGCTTGTATTCAAACAAACTTGAACAAATCAAAGGATCCCACTGCTGGTTTTTCCCTGTGTCTGGTTCGCACCGCAAACTCGCTGGTGAAACATAAAGCCGGATTTGGCTGATGGCAGGTTCTTCCTTGGAAGACCTCATACTGAGCATCCGGATCTCTGCCACAATCCAAGGCAGCATGGACATGGTGGTTAGGGAATGCACTGGCAGAGAGCCAACAAGCTGGAGGCTGAAACTTGCTGAGAAATCACTAGGTGCTTGGTATTTTTTAACCTTGAATGTTATCGGCTCCATCTTACAATCCTCCAGGGAATCTGGACTACTTCACCAGTATGTCAGTTCCATGGAATGACAATATTTGGACGGTTCCTTTAATCGAGGAACAGAAGAAATCTGAAAGGAAAAGATACAGTTATGTAGGTGCTGCAACCCTTTAAAAAAATAAATAACTGTCAGTAACACAAATATTTAATAGATTAATGTCAGAAGAGACATCATCTACCATCACCTACCTAGCACATTTCCCCTACCCTGGACCTTACTATTTCAGGTACAACAAACATAATAGTACTAAATACATTGCCTGGAAAAAGCTCAGTCCTGACTTAAAAGCTGCTCTTGTAACCCCCGTTAAATCATCTAATGAGTAACTAAACTCAAAAACGTGCCTTCTCTCTAGTCTGTTTTTGTTTCACGGGCAGGCAGATATGGATCACATTGGCCTATTTCAATCCTATTACCACGGAAAGAATGATCACTCAGATTAGCATTAACGGCATTTGAAATCAATGCTTGCTGAGACACTTTCACGTTTAACAAAATTAAAAGAAAAGGTCATCTTTCTTGTTCATAGGTGGAGGAGTTTGAATTTGGCCCCTAACATGGAGTTGTTTTCTTGGGTACAGTCCGCTGACCAAGCAGGTCTTTTTCATTAATCAACACCCCAGAAATCTTTGTCATCTGAAAAAGCTAACAGCAGTCAACTGATCCATCGGCAATAAACCTGTCAGATGGCACAGATCAGCGACAATCCTTACAGGATCCCACTAAAAAACAGACAATGATTCACAATTTATGACTGCACTTCAAGGCCTCGTCCGCCAGGCAGAACATGAAATGTTTGCCACATTGATATTGTATCAGTTTCATTGCTTAAAATATCAAACGGAACCAAGTTACACAGAACCCTGCTAGAACCCAGCATGTACTACTACTGTTACTATACATTTATCATTTCCGTAACAAAATCCACTAATTGCATTTATCTACCGATTTAGTTCTGCAAAATACAGTCTGTGAAAACACGCGGCTTGGCACTTGTTGCATTACCATGTTTTAACTCTTCATTAATTGAATCTGGTTTCAGCTGTTGCGTTATTCCGCGCGAGACTGATGAGAAGCTGACAGGCCTATAATTGCCTGCATCTAAATACCACGACACGAGTTTACCCTCAGCCTTCTGAAAGTTTCCCATGAAAGACCTATTAAAAACTACACGAGCAGTCCCAAGAACTCTTGACAAAACATTTTTAATTATATTTGAACAACTATTTAATAAATGTCATCTGTTTACTGTGGCAACAGTATTCCTGTTCTTTGCTCATCTACAAACATGATCTAAAATAGCCGGATTTTTCTCATGAGTTTTCATTAAACTTTGTCCTTTATTTGTCCTTGTAAAAATATTTTCAAGCTGAGTTTCTAGCAGTGCTTCACCTTGTTGAAAATGAAAACAAATTTTAGGATAAAAAAAAAATGAAGAAAATGTCAAGATGGAAATTCATTTTAAACTAAACAAGTGCTTAAAACACAACTAATTTGCAAATGTCCAAATGGGAAAAAGTGTTTCTGCAGTAACTGGCAAATGGGAAAAACAAGAGGCTTGCAGAAACCCTGTGTTTGGGTAGATTTACCTTTTGGAACTTTTGCATCTTGTGACAGATGAACTCTGTGGCAAAATTACCAGTTCCACGGATGCCAAATTCAGCAAGAGAATCCAACAGCACAGCCATTTAAAGAGACTGTTTGAAGAAATGACCATAAGTAGCATGCCAAATGTATGGAACAAATTTTTAAAAAGCCTTTTTATAATCCTCTGAGCCTGTGCACGTGTAGGTAGGAATTGTACACCTCATTTCAACTACACTAAAATTGTTCCGTTTGCTTCTTTCACAAGCAAGAAAACAACCATCTTTCATGAGACAAATGTAAATGTATTGAACGGTATGGGATATGCTTCAAGAAGCATTTTTACACCTTATCAACACAGCCTGCTAAACACACTTATCATTATAGTTTTGCATCTGTCAGGAATCAAAACTTTCTCTTCCTCTTTGACACACTATTACAAATTTGTTCTCCTTAAGTATAACAATGAAATATAGTTCAGCAGCTTGCAGGGAAGATTGGATTCATTCATGACCATACTGGTCCATAGTCCAAAACACATGGAAATTGCGTTGACAGGTTTTAGTGTTCTCATTTTTTAGTGAAATACATAACAATCTGAGGATAAAAAAAAGCCTAAGAAAACTCAATTCTCAGCTGAAAAAAGGAGGGGTGAGCTGCTGAACAGATGACTGATTAGCCACATCCTCTTTGTAACTGTATTTCTCAATCGAGTTTTTTCAGAACTCTTAAAAAAAAAAAAAACAACAATTAAATAAAGTGCATGTAAAAATACAAAGTCGTCTTCAGTTAAGTCAACTTTTCAAGAAAAAGAAGTTTCATTGGGAGTATCACCTACCATGCTTTTTTACCCCAGACCTACAAGGCACTGCAGCCTCAAATAGGAATAAATATCACAATGTAATTTATCATTTTGAGTGCCACCTATAAGGATTGAACAATATTTAAAAACAACGGGTCAATACTCTGTCATACTTCAACAAACACTGCACTGTTGAATGTATTTCAAATAAATGCAAAGCTTCTTGGCCTTCATCTCTTTTTAACAAAATAAACAACTTGCAAAGTTGACAACATAAATACTCCAGTCTCTGCATTTGTTATTTCTGAAGAAAAGCAGTTGATACTAACTCATAACAGTTAGCCAGAAGTTAGAATGTCTTCTAACATTGAGGGGCTAAAAGTGCAGCTTCGCAGAGTGCAAATTCAGCAGCATCAAGAGGTCTCTGTATCTAACCCCTAGCACTCTGTACGTTACAGCTCTGTACATTCCACCTCCCTTTTCCCAGCTGTTTATGCCTTGTTTCCTCCCGCTGTCATCTTTATCTTACTTTCCATGCAAATCCCACCCGAAATTATACCAACTGCACATTGCTGAAGTTAATGTCCTTTAGGTTTACATATAGGACTAGGTTGTACTTCAAGTATTTGTGTACATGCTTGATTTAGACCTAAAAAGAGTTCTGTTCATCTTAAAAGGCCTATTCCTAGCCATAAAATTAAGCACACATTATAACTGAAGAGTGGCTGTGCTTTGAGCCCGTCTCTGTTTGCCGTGGCTCCACTACTCGGCGTTTCGGCACCTTCGCCCTCCTCTGGATGCTGCCTTAACCTTGCCGTTGTTTAACCCGCTTTGAGCTGTATTTGCTCCATCAGCATGGAAACAGCCCGGCAGACGTAGCACCTAGGATGTTTACACAAAACAATGGATATTGGATAGCCTCCACACTTCTCATCAGTGTTTGCGAGATTGAGACCTTTAACTGCAATGTTTCTAAACAAGGACAGTTGCCATTGCAGTCATTGACGCTGCAGTACACTGACATGAATAAAAGCAGTAGGATAATGAAACAAATTCTGTACAGTGCAGGTTGGATTCACAACTGTCTGCCCCAGCAGTAAATTCAGGCTATCACAGAATTATGCCTAACAAACCCTGCAGAACCATACTAACAAACCTAATGGCACCTCCTATGCTAGGAGCCACCGGGCTCACCAGTAATGTGAAAGATGCACACGGGAACACAGGCGTGCGCCGTGTCCTCAACTTCTCCTTCACTGCCATCAGCCCAACCGCTTCTCACGAGAGGGGAGCAGGCCTAGACAGCATGCAACACTATGCCTGTTCTAACAAAATCTGATACTGTGTTTGAAACATATATATATTGGGCTGTCATTCTCCTAAATTAGGTTGTATTCTTACCTTTTTACATCACCAAGAATGAAAAGGGATGCCATCAGAGAGAAGCCAATGTGATGGCAGGACAGTTTGAAGGGGAGAGCTACAAAAATCAGTACTTTGCAGAGGACCCCAGGTTGTCTCTGCATGAAGGTACATGGATAGGCAGCTGTGCATCACGCAGGACAGCAGTTCTCAAAACTCACCTTCTCCCAAGAGAGCTAAGACTTTATAATGAGGACAAGGTGCAGGCTCTGGGTGTAGTTTGTTTAGGTGAGGTCAGGGTCAGCTTTGAGATAAGGAAGGAAAATCCTTTGGGAGCACAGAGAACAGGCTGTATTGTGAACCTATATGGTTAACCCACGTTGTTTCCAGGGTGGGGCACTGCATATTACCTTTTTGCAGCCGGGAAGAGGCCAGGAAGCTTTGAGATGGACTCAGGCTAATACAAAAAACAAGGCAAAGAGGGGAGAGACTGTCCTAAACCAAAAGTATGTCCACGTATCAAGAAAAGCAGGAACTGCAAGAGCGGTGAAGAGCTATCCTTCATCCCTTGTTTCTTCTGGACTGGACTAAATTCAATACAGAGATGCAGCCAGAAGCTTCAGACTCTCATTCAGAACATAGGTAACCAGTAATCGAAGCAATCCCTCGCTCCCCTCCAGCTCCTCCCCTGGTCTGGTAGCAGCTGGAGTGCTGGGACCCGCAGCAGAACCAACGAGTCAGATGTGCCAAGCAAGGCAGCAGTCAGGGCTTCTGCACATCAGTGATTAAACGAGGAGTTTGGACTGTGGGCTGTTGAACAAAGACCCCAGCTTCCTCAGCCTTTGCAGTTCATCCGAGACAACTGTGCAGTTACTCTGCATCAACCTGCTGACAGCACAGTTTCTTTCTGCAGGTCCGTTTTCTTCTTCCCCCTAAAGCTAAGCAACACTTCCAACTGCACAGCGAGGTCTTGTGAAGAACAGCTGGTCTTAACGAACACAGATTCGTTCAGCTCTCCCCTGCACGGCATTAGCGCTGAACCCTACCGACAAATGGAACCAGAGGCGCTGGTACTGGCTGCTCTTCACCGCTGATTATTTTAGCAGAAATATCATCCTAGTCGAGGATTATGAGGAGCCCTGGCCTGCAGCCAGAACTCTGGAAAGCAAGCCACAACGAAATACCACTCCTCTCCCTCTCTGTCTGATCCCTGACCGAGATTTACATTGGCTTCGCTCATGCTGACAGATTTCTCTATCCACCTAGCAGGAAATACAGAAGAATACAAATCAGAATATGTATTAGGTACATCGTGATACGGTCTCTGCTGAGAAGAGGTCCTTTTATGTTGCCATCTCTATATATGAAACGAATCTCTTCGCTGGTGTCACGATACGGCATCCATTAGCTCGCCCTATGGGGCAGCTCGTTGCAAGCCTGATCTTTTTTCTTGAAGCTTCAAACAATGCTTTTGGCTTGTTTTCTCTGGTTAAGTAAGACCGTTGAGATATCATGCCACAGGTTGCTCTCAGATTTTAAATAGCTCTAATTTAACCCAAACTGGCACTTGGAATCACAAAGCGCTCTTTTACAACGTTGTTCTTTCTCTGACAACCACTTGCCTCCCGTTTCCTTCTGGAACCACTTGTAAGCAACATCATGTGCAATTCCAGAAGTCAATTTGCCTCAGAAATTATTTTTAATTTCCATTCTTTTTTCATATACTTGCATTAAATGCTGACTTTTGAAGGAGTCTTTTCAATGCCTTCACCAGCTTTGGACATGACCCTGAATAATGTTCTACCATATACCCTGAGCAAATCATGAGGTTTTGTGGAAATAACCACACCTAAAATATTTACCTACACAGCCAGCACTCATTTTACTCCTCAAATAGGCTATAAACAATTAAATAGATTAATAGTAAGGAAAGAGTCAAGCAAAACGGTAATATATTCCGGATTATAAACATACAAGCTTGTAATCAACTACCAAATGAAGAAAATAGCTCACTATTCCTGCCCTTGACATCTGTTGCTATTTCCCTAATACAGTCCACAGAAATTAATATTCTAATGATTGAGGTTAGAACTTTTGTACTTCTGAGTCAGCCTCATATTGACCTGAACAAAATATCAGGCTGTCCTACCACTGCAACGCAATTAAAAAAAAAAAAAATCTTTTTAACAGAAAGCTTGCTAGGTCAATTACATCCTGAATGCCATTCCATTTTATTCAATTGCATGTCCACAGCCAAAATACTTGCATCCAACTTTTCAGTTAACCAAATTATAATGTGAAAAAAGTGCCAAGTTATCCATATACCATTGAATCTGTTTCATATTCCTTCCAACCCGCCATTTTTCTCACCTGCAAGTGTTTCTACCTTTGCACGTTACCTATGACTTCCAGCATTTCTATAAATCAAGCTGTGATCATTTTCCATTTCATCACTTGCAAGTGTTAAAGGTATAATCATGTTTACCAGCTCCAAGGTATTTGCGATTCAGAAGTACATTTTATTAATTGTCACCCATGACGTCCCATCCAATCCCTGGGCTTGACCACAGGCACAAATCCCCCCAGCTGCACTGCCGAAGGTTCCTACGGCAGACCTGCCGCAGCCGCCTCTCTCCCGAACACACCGCAGCACACGAGGGCTCAGTCTTTTCTAACCGCACTATAAATAACACCGTGTTTCATACCTCTCACGAACACATTTCCAAGAGATCATTCCCTTGTTAATTTAAAACGTGAATTTAAAGGGACAGAGAAATGGTGTGTCGATGGGGGGGTGTTAGGGTTAAACTCCAACTCGCTGCAGTGGGAAGGGTCAGTTTTACCCTTATGGGAAAAGTTGCTGTGCTGCTCTAGGAAGGACCAGGTTCTGGCAGGAGTTACACCTAGGCGTTCCGCACTGAAGGACGAGGAAGACGAAGAAAGAGCAGGAGAATTAAAACCAGACCGTGGCACAGCCCTAGGTCAAACCCGGCCCAGCCCGTCACGCAGCCCCAGGCGGGCGCAGGTCACGCCGCAGGCGGGCGGCCGCGGG
>VXAA01005231.1:285897-296827 GCA_013399115.1 Anseranas semipalmata | reverse complement strand
CCCATGTCGCGACAGCGGGCAGCTGGGGCAGGCACCCTCCCCCGTTTCGGCCCCTCGAGGAGCAGCGCTGCGACGCTTCCCCGTGTGTCCGTGGCAGCGTCTCGTTTCCCGCAGAAAACCCGCCGTTGTCGCGCTGCCGTGATAAGCTCAGGTGGGTGCAAAGTTAACAGAAGTTGCAAGCGCAGAAGGCAAGGCTAGAGTTATTTTTAAAAGGAAAATTCCTCAGAAAACTGGGCCGAGCCCTGCATCTGAACCCTGGAAGCAGGCAAGTCCCCCTGCTGCTCCCGGCCCAACCCGGGCCTCGGGGCGGCCTTTGCACCTCACCTGCTGCATCCCCGTTCAGTGCTGGCATTCTTCTGCCACACGTAGGAAGGCACACACACACACGTAAAATCTCTGGAACAGGGTGGGCACCAGTTGGTCTCTCTGTTGCCAGCGAGGCTCAGGAATGAATGGATCTGGAGACTTAATTACACTCCTCTGCAAGTGCTCTTTCCAGATGGTCAAGGCACCCTACATGCCAGTTCTGCAAACCACTCTTGCACTCAATTAATTTAAAGTCTTCTTGGCAGTAAGGCCACTGGTTTACTTACATTTAAGTAAGTAGAATCAAAGCTTTCTCAAGAAAATTTGCTCTGCTGCTAATGTGTGCTGTGAGGAAAATAATTAAGTGGGCTGTCAAATACAAGCACAATATTTCCCCAGATGATGAAAAACAAGTCGCAGTTCAGTATGTAAGCACATCCTGTACTTGCAGAGTGTGTGATGGTTTTATCTACATGACTTTTGCTTGCTCTGTACTTTTATAGGATTGATGATCTGTGAGTAAAAGTATGAAAGCAGCAGCTCGCTCAGAGCACTTGTTCCCAATATGTACTTAGTTCACAGTTCGCTGGTTCTCCTTCAGACATGGGAATAGGTAGGAGCACCTCATGTTTTCAGTGGCATCCTGGGCATTCCCTGGGGAAAGGAATGTCACCTCTGCAAACCTCCGGTGTCTTGTGTCTTCAAACCATCACAGCTAAGGACAGTGCTCTTACTGGACCTACCAGCTGCCTACCTCAGGATCTGAGACATGTCCTTTTGCTCGTTTTAAGCCTGCAGCCTGAGCATTTTGTGCCTCTAGTAATGAAGCATGTTATGGAAGACAGCAAACTGCAATCCGCAATTAGACAGCTCTGACACTTTGGCCAAGGCTAATGCATTCCCAAATTATCAAGCAGGGATTTTAGGAAGACTTTTTTTTACAACTTTTGCCTTTCAGAAGGTGATAATGAAACAGATAAGGATCCTACAAGGCTTTTTCTTGCTGCTTGGAAAATCCCTGAGCATCAACAGAAGCCTAGGGCACCACAAGTACACATCCATTCTTCATTCTCCTCCTTGATAGCTAGGAAACAAATTGGACTGTGACTGAACTCATTCACAGAGGCCTCTCTTACTTTTCCTATCATCTCTAGCTCACATGTTTTAAGTCTTTGCCTTGCATAGTTTTTGTCAAATTACTCAAGGTGCGATACAGTATTTCATACGCAAAGTGAAATGCCTCGGATAAGAACTACACTTACATTGGTTTAATAGTTCCATGTGCTCTAATTTTGAAAAACTCTCTCTTTTTTATTCAAGTAGACCTAAAATACTTTTTTATATTTGGCAAATGCCTTGAAAAACTATTCAGGAACCCATTTTAATGCAAGCCAATCTTCTATAATACTTACTGGTAAGGTGTAGTAAAAATACGGTATCTAGAACCTAAGAAAAAGAAATGTTAGTGTAACATTTGCTACTTTTTGTGATAATTTTATTTTAGAATATTTTGCATTTTTACTAAAATTAATTAAAAAGTCCAAGTAATAAAAATACCACGAGCTACCTAAAATGATACAGGAAAGTAAAAAATAGGGTTGTGCACAAAGTCACCTTCTGTTTCTGGTTTTAGCACCTTTCCCAGGGCTGCAGGATATGGTCCACCATCCTCATGATCCAGCAGCCACACTTCCTGAAGATAGGTATTTACATGCTGTATTTGAAGAAGAACAAAAAGATCACTCTGTCTTGTACATCTGTGACACATTTATCCAGGTTGCAGGAAGACCACTTTGTTTTCTTCTTGGCCTCAATAGAGTGTTCGACCTACCTTCAATGAAAGTTCCCTAATGATGAACCTCAAGGATACATTGGACAGCATTCCTTCTTTCTATTTCCTGCTGAAGTGGTTACTTATGTAGTAAAAAAAAAAAAAAAAAAAAGTTTCATTTATGAAAACAAGAAGAAAACCAGAAGGGGGTCGTATGTTTGAGTCCATAAGAAGTAAACACTTCCACGTGTTCCAGGAACACGTGTAATATAGCGAAGCAGAATCTCTGTATTCAGGTGAAAGTCCTGAACACCAGACTTCCTAATTCTGTTCAGTTTTCTGAAACTGTAAATCTCTGTTGTTTTTTTTTTTCCTTCAAGACTGTTTCTTTACAGTAGCCTAGTCACTAAAACATGCCACCATCATATTAGCTTCTTCAGATTGACAAGGAAAATCAACCTGGGCTTCCCACACCCTACAAACATAATTTACGAAAGAACATCTGTTTCACCATTATCTCTTTGTCCAGCCACAGTTTCAAAAAATGCAAAGCAAACCAACAAACAAAAAAACCAGCACCCCACTGTGTTTTGTACAGGACCTGAATATGCAGGCTTCTGTGAGGCAGGCTGTGAGAACAGGCAGGCAGCAAAGCCTCTCTTGGGGGCTAAGGAAGAGAAGCATCTAGACATTTGATCCCAGTTGAGGTAGGTTTGTAGACCAGTACAAAGCAGATCAGTGAAATGTAGGCTGAATACATCTGGCCATGGGGAGGAGCAGAACTTTAGGCTGCTGTGATTGTGGATTCACGCTTTGAAGCATGGCTAGGCAAGCAGGAAGCTTTAAGTTTCCACCCAAGATGCTTTCAGAGCTGAAGTTCCTCCACAGTTAGCCAGCAGCTGAGTAGAAACAATTTGGATTATAATTTGGAATGTGGGTACCTCTGCTGTGCTTAAATTGCATTAGAAGCACCTGTGCTTCCCCCTGGGTAATCATATTAATCAATTTCTAGTGCTGTTATACAAAACAGGCTAAGTCTTTATTTGTGATTTATTTCATGTAAATCTATTTAGTACCTCATTAAGGACATGATACTGTTTTGTAGTCCTTTGACTTAAATGAGCTCCAGATAAAGTACTACATTCTTGTCCAATGACATTGTATCTCCAGACGCTATTTATATATGGTCCCAGACATTCCACAAACAAAATTTGAATGGTACTGTTATTATAGCATGTTTGCATGTTTCATATTCTGTAAGAATGCATGACAGCAACATTACTTAGTGATTATCTTCATAGACAAGAGGCTTTCTGTTATCACTGATCATGAGTAAAGAGTCATGAAAGAGCTGAGCTACTGTTACAGATCCTGCCTGCTGCCTCTGTATTTTTGTGCTTTCAGATTTCATGATTAATCCTCCCTCCCCTTCATTCCCATAAATACATCTGAAAGTGACTTACCAGTGATTGTATGAGTGTTTCAAGCTTTTCCTTTTGTTTGGAAGCTGCTGTTGCTATGCCATCATTTATATTACATTTTATTTAGGTGGATGTTAGGACGTGATTGGATAGTTTAATAGGCTCATCCCATTATGCACAATGTTCTGATGATGCATGACCTCATTTCAGTGACCCGGTAATCGCTATACAAAAGAGAAATGTTGGCTTCCACTTGGAAGTTGAACAGAAATACTATCCTAATGAGTTTGTGTGCTTACATAGTACAAAGCAGATGAAGATTACCTTTGATTAATTTTGTACTTGTAGGTAGAGAGCAGTTCTGTTGGTGCTTATTATTTACAATTAATTTTTGTATTTTACATAATGTATGGCATCCAGGTGCCTTCAGCCATGGGATCCTAAAAGTCCCTAGTCTTGTAAAGATTTATATGGGTGCTTAACAAATGGTCCTACCCATTTTAATGTCCCTACTCACAGTGACTGTTAAGCTAGGATATAAGGTTTGCGTATTGTTGCTGTGTCAAAATAAAAAGGACAACCACTAGAACTTTGAAAAGCAACAGCAAACAGCAAGTTCCATTTATAGAAATTTTGTAAGCGCATTAGTTATGGATTTAAACACATACATGTAGAATATGAGAATAATTGCTTATATATTAATTTTTTTATAGTGATTTCTAGTTTTCCCTGTATGATTTGTTGTTATGCAGCAAAAGTCTCCAATAAATCCTTCTGCAACTCAAGTACAATACTTGTATTTTTCATAACATGCTGTGGGCTAAGTTCACAGCCTGCATGGAAGATGAAATATATTTCCTTACTTCTGGCCAAACGGTTTCAAAAAGTTTAGTGAAATTAAAAGGAAAATAAGTTCAAGGGTGGTTTTAAGTTGTGACTGGTAAACAAACTAATAACCTTAAAGTGAAACGCATCAGTTCAGTCTTACAGCATTACCGTGCTTTTATTTTTGTGGTAGAGTTTTAAGTATTGTGGTAATTTCTCCTTAGTCTAAAGGCATTTCCTCCCCGCCCCCACAGGCATGATTTCCTACCGGATCAAATGTTTACAACTTGTGTTGACTTTGATTGGAATTATGAGTATTCATCTGTTCTAAAAAACAGGCTCATTTTACATGCTTGTGGTAGCTTAGGGATGCATCTCTCTCTGGAAGTAGCCAGGAATTCCCTGACACTTAGGTTCAGTCCAGGCTCCAAGCATTCTTTATTCTCATCTTGGCAATTGCCATTTCTGGATAAAACATTAGTGCCTCTGCTCCGAGTTCAAGGCTGGTTACTCACAAATTACATTTGTCTGGTTCTTAATGTCTGTCCTGGGACTAATCATCTCTGTATTATCTAAATTGGCTTCGTTACTTCACACACCACTTTGATGGAGGAATTAGACCAGCTGTGGAGAAGCTGAAGCTTAGCACCCATTCCAACGCGCAGTGCCAACTGCTGTTTGCTGTACTCCCATCGCTTTTGTTGCGGTTCGTTATTTCGGTTCTAGATCCTCTTTCTCTAATGCAAGACGGAGTTAGTAAAGACTCCAGCAACAGTAAGTTTCATCTTGAAATTCCGTAGTTTGTTGTAATTGTTCAATCAACATGATAAACCAGTGTTTGATTTTTATTCCTCCCCCTCCATGAGGTTTAAACTTCTGGTTTGAACAGAGCAGGGAACGGAGCAAGTAAATTCCTTGCCCCTGGGAAGACAGAATGATATAGACTCGACCATCATCTTAACTGTATCGGTACTGTTTCTGAGAATGCCCTAAAGCCATCTCAAGGATGTCCCAGTATAGACTAGCTCATTGCTGGCCCCGGTGCCAGCCTTTTAAGACACTTGGAGAGTTCTCCAAGTGCATCCCCTCAGTGTCCATCATGCAACCTCTCATAGGCCTTTGTGGGATGTCTGTAACGGCCCTGTTGTAACTTGCCTAATACCATATTCACCTGCTCTGCAAGACCTTCTGTATAACCTAGAAAAGGGGTTCTCAGGCTGATATCGGTAAATCACAGTCTCACTGTGTCAGTACGTGGCAGAGGTGACCAGTTTAGGGGATCAGCTAGGTGGAAGACGAGGGAGAAATGAGGAGGTCTCCCCTAAAGGTCTAAACAAGGAGAATGGTGAAGACTGTGAGAACAGTGGCAGCACCATCATGGCCCCATTATAAGCATGCTAGCAGAATCCATCCACTGCAAACATCCCAGCACTGTGAAGGACTGCCTGCCTACGAGAGCTGAAGTGGCTAGGAGGTCTCCAGGCAGGACAGAAGTAGTAATTAATGTGTGTAGCTGGAATCTTGCCACGCAGATCATCCACAAATTATGGCATCAGCTCAGCAGAAACCCAGCCTGTCACAGGAAGCTGAGCAACAGACCACACCATCTGGATCTCCTTAGCATCCCTCAAGACTGAGGCACCTGCCAGACTCTGGCCAAGGCTGAATACAGATGGCTTTCCTAGAGAGAGAAAACATTAGCAAAAGCCAGATCTGGGCTTGGCATGTAAAGGCAGATGTAAAACAAACATGCCTCTCTAGCCTGTGGAGATACTCAGATAAATACAGAAAACAATGACAAAGGACCTCTAACCCTACTGTGTTCAGATCATCCCCATGAATTTAGTAAAGCTGGCCAGCCAGGCCAGCCGCAGTGCATCCAGCCACACCGTGCTTCGAGGTCAAATGCAGCCGGGGCAGGATTGCCACACAGAAAGAAACCTTAGCCTTGAGGGTGCTGGAAGATGGTGCACGCCCCAGGCGTGTTATGGTCCCTACTGATCTGTCTTCTGGCAACGGCGCTGCTGCTGGGTGGCCTGTCTTAATCCCGAGCCTCAGTTCACAACGATCACGCTGAGGCTGGATTCCACAAACACGCCAGTCGCAGGAGCACTGACCCACGCCAGCTAACCAGGCAGTGAGCGCTTTGGGGTGGGAGCTTGTGCACAGCCATTTGCTTTGAAGCTCAGGGTGCAGTGCAGCACAGGAAGCTGTTGTGCAAGAATAGCCCGTGGTTAAGCCACACGTTAAACTCTACCAAGAGTGAAATTCAAGTATCGGCCCAACATTCACCCTTCCACTTCCCTCATAGCCAGCATCTTGAAATAGGGCCCACTATCCTGTTCTGGGGGCTGTGCACTCGTGTCTCCCCCTCCTCCCCGCTAACCTGGCACTGGGCTGGAGAGCAGCGTGTGTCCCATGCAGGGAGCGATGGACTGGCACCTGGTTGTGGTAGGTGACTGCCCAGAACCTAAAAAGCCAGCGCCACCAGACGAAGTATTACTCCTGAAAGAGCCACTCACATCTACAGGGAGCATGAAACAAGTCGTAGCTGAGTATGAGTGGCATGTGCAGCCCTCCTCTTGTGATGCTGAGAGGTTTCTTGAGCTTTCCAGAGGTTCTTTTGCAGTACCCAGCTGCACAACTAGTGCAATCTTCAGGCAAGGATAGAGAACCTGACCTCTGGGATGAGAATAAAGCATTAAAGTTTTGCATTTATAGAAAGTACGTGGCTATGGTTGCGAATGTATTTAAGCCATAATTTACAGTTACCAAACCAGATTCCATTTCCCCCACGAGCTTTGTCCACCTCTCCATTCTGCCAGAACTGATGGTGCAGCTAAACATAATGCCTTACAGCAGCCATTATCCCACCCACCCAAAAGACAGCATACTTTCTAGGGAGGGTGTTCAACATAGAAAGACTTTTACCTGGAATGGCAGGGGGAACAAATTAAGGACAAGTTAGGAGAATCAGGTGCCCCAATCTTGCATTTTGCTTCTTATGCTCTTGGTCTTTTAAATCAATGTGTAAAAGACAGCAATAGCACATGGGAGCTATTTCCCCTCCAACTTTGTTCTCCAACTTGTGTACACAATCGCCACATGCTAGCTCAATTTAATCTTCTCCCCCCTCACCTTCAGGTCTCCCTGCTCCCTGTTCATAAATGAGCGAGAGCAGGACCTCTTGTGCTGAGGGACAGGGAAAGAAGAAAAGAAGGACATTTATAATAGCAGGCTTAAGGAGCAGCGGATAAGATTCCTGCTTAATTTCTCCTCTCAACTCTTGCCATATTGAATCTTACCTCAGATACCTGGGTGCGTGCCTTTTACTGTGAAGTGTCAGCACCATTTCCTACTCTGGTCTCACAGACGTGTACCATGTATTTATTCTCAGGCAGGTCTCAGGCAACTGGAGACCCTGCATCACAGGTACTGAGGAAGAAGAGGAAGGGAACAAGGGAACATCTACTGTTGAGAAGTACTTCAGATTTGGACGATGTCAAAATGTAAAGAATGGCACTTGTTACTGTCATTTGAATCCGTTAATAATAGGTCCTTGTTTTCATTCCTCCTTCTTATGGATGGTCTTGGAATCCCTCCCAGTAAGCCCGCAGCTAGACTAGAATACTCTCAACATACTTCCAGGGACAAAATGAGATGACAAAACTCAAAATGTTGAAAGACTGGTAATGCTGCCTTATTTTATTAAAAAAGAAAAAAAAAAGTTTAATAGGCTTTTCTGCCACAAGGTCATGTGCAAATGGAGTGGTGATTAATTCATCTATCAATGCGTGTCAGTATCTTAAGAAGTTGTTCTTTGCTTTTGAGAATCAGTTCACATTTAGAACACTTTCAGCACAGGCATGAAAAAAGTCTAAAATACTATATACTTATTTACTTTAAATCCTTAATTTGTCATTAGAGTTTATTTTCAGAAGGAAGAAACAGTGGGAGTTGATACATGCAGAAGTTTCACACTGATAAGGCTTATTACACTCAAGTCAATACCAAGACTTCCTTTACAGTTACTACTACAGTCAGTAGCCCCTAGGGTCCTATTTAGGAGTATGGATTGCATTATTCAAGGCACCAAGTAAACATATATCGATAAAAAATCTGTCTCATTTTTGGTTTACCATAGGAGAAGTGGAAACAAAGAAATGGAGGGTGTGAACAGGTTATTAGCTTGCACAGAAAGTGCTTCCTTCCTGACTTTCTACTGTAAAGCACTAGGATTCGATTAACAGTACACACCGTTTCCTCAATACCCTTATTACTTTTTTTTAAAGTTAATTTTCTGTGCCACACAGCTGGACCTCAATATGAATGACGCAGATGCTGGCTTTGACTCTGTACAGCCAAGAAAAACTGAAGTGTCAGCCAAAGAATGCAGGGACTGCTCCTTTGCTTGTATCCTCTGATTATAAATCTGAACATTGCAAGGCAAAAGCAGGCATCAAATGTTCTTTGCTTACCATCTTAGCTAAGGTAAGCCACTATTTACTGGGCACAGAATGGCAGATTTAATTCCTGATGAATAATTTGCTAAGTTTGATCTATGCTTGACCTAGCAACTAGTCACTGGCATGGGATACCAGAAGTAGTAATGGTGAGGAGGTTTCTTTACTCAAGATGTACTGGGGCTGTTAGAACTACACTGATACACAAAGCAAGTACTGAAATTGCAGAAAAACCCTATATTAATGTCAACTGGTAACCTCCATGTAACCCTTTTGGGCTCTGCAAGTGCAGATAGCAGCATGAAATGAAACAGAAACTTCTGCTGTAAATTCAACGTGCAGAGTTATGCAGCAAGTCATGTAGCATACAGCATGACAGGATCTGACAGTGGGGTATGCACTAAACTAATTATGCTTAGATCAGTGAGGCAACAGGAAGGTGCTGTATGTAGATGCATTCTGTCTTAAAATGTTCATGGTATTGAAAAGTGTATTTTGCACTTCTAAGGAAGAAGAGTTTAGCACACTTAGCATCTCCAACCTGGAGTTTGATATGTAGTCCCACAGCAAACAGAAGCTCTCCAGCAAATTCACGTGACTTCCTTGTTTATTTGGGCCGAAGAATCCCCCAAAAGATCACTATTTATGAAACAATTGCCCCAACTTTGCCAAAGTTTCACCACAGGCTTTCAGCTCTTACTAACAGGAGTACATACTTTGCATATCTAAACCTAGATAGAGTTGCATATTGTTATCAGATTACACACAGACAAAAGAAATAAAAGCCCCCACAAAACAGGCTGCATTTCAGAAATCAGGATATTACTTAGAGTATTTAATTAAACAAGTTTTGTTTGAAATACATTCACAGACAACTTCTAGTTCATAAGCTGACTGGGGTTTTTTGGTCCTTCAAGGGCAGACTAGATCCAGGAGTATGCAGAATGAATCTTAAAAGCAGAAGCCTTCTAGTCTGAGTTCTCAGATGTTTGGTCCTAAAAATCCTTACTTCTTAAATAATGCATTTCTAATGCTGCCAAAAAAAAAAAATACATATATATAGCTACGGTAGTAATTTTTCTATTTTACTCAGTCTTTCGTTGAAGATTGTTTTTTTCTGGTTGAAAGAAGTGTTTTTCAAGAGCATTGACCAATTCATCTAGTTCCTTCTTCAGTTGCTCAGTGTCACTAAAAAACAAAATCCACACAAATACAGAAAACAGTGTCACAGTGGAGAAGCTAAAAAGCACATTGTCAGTTTGACGTAGTGTTTTAGACAAACATTTTCTATCAATGCTAAAAGTATATATACTTGAGTTCTTAAGGCCTCCTATAATTAGCATTGATGTTCACTTCCAACTGATGTGCATGCAGGCACTTAAGACTGTGGAGAAACATAAATCCACGATGTAATCTAAAATACAACAGCAGCCAGTTTGAGTTCAGAGTATCTTCTATTACATTGTTAATCATACGCATTTAGTAACTTTTACACTTGTAATAATATTTTCGGGTGAATTTTCATCAGTAAGAAAGCATTACTATCATTACCAAACTTAGTAGTTGCTTATCTTTCAGCCTGCATAACTTCCAAGGCTCTTAGTCAAGGATATAATTACTAAACATAAAAAGGTTTAAAGTACGCATCTATAGATAAGGTATTCTAATATAAGTTTAAAGCAACGATATATATAAAAAAAGAGGGAGTATATCCACTTTCATTTAGGGCAGAATGCTTTTCTTGGTCTTGTTTTTACTGAATGTGAAACCAAATGTGAAAAAAGTTTCAGTGGCAACAAGAATGATTCAACAAATTTTTCAGAATTGAAGCTTTATGCACATATATTTGCAGAAGAATAAAGTGACTATAGTAATATTGCTCAATTATGAAGAGCCCTTTCCCTACCAAAGCAATACAGAAAAGCCACTCAGCCCCTATTACACAGCATTTACCCCTGTAAGTGAAAATACCTGTTTCCAGGAGGCGCACAAAGTTCGGAGTAGTATTTGATTTTTGGTTCTGTCCCACTGGTTCGCATTGTGGCCACTCCTCCATTAGCAAAAGTAAATGTAATCATTTGGCTACTTTTACTAGTGGGAAGTATCTAGAAATAGTAAGAAGAATATATATATATATATATATA
>VXAA01005231.1:267966-285872 GCA_013399115.1 Anseranas semipalmata | reverse complement strand
TATAAATAAACAAACATTTAGAAAGGGACTATAATGAATTCAAGACAAACCCCATGATCTGATGTCATGTAATATAACTAATGCATCAGCTAAAAGTAAGCTTTGTTCCATATTCTTCAGCATTGTGGTCTTGTGATCACAGCAGGCAAATGACAGCCCTACCCTCAATTTGGTAGTATAACTGCTGCTAAATATTACGGCTAGGTAGTTTATTTCAAGTCTAGTCAACATTTTGGCTGCAAACAGGGATTGCTCTATAATGAGCTTCTCCAGGAGGAAAGCAAAACATGGCTCACGGAAGACTAAGGAACCCCAAACCACATCACAGTAGACCATTTAGCTTACACTTAAGATAAGTTAATGCAAGATTGCTGCAGCACTATAGCAAGATCCTCCTCCCTCCCTCTACAGACTGCCACCTTGGGGGTGGAGAGAGAGGGAGGAAAAATAAAACAAAAGGGGAAAAAAAATTAAAAACAAACAAAAAAACCAACCTTTATTTATTCCCCACCAAAACAAGATAATCATCCCAAATCTAACTCATCTTAGACTCAGGATTGAATATCATACATTTTACAGTATTCCTCTGTAGAATATTCTTATGTGTGTGTACACATACCTACATGCACACAATTGTGTATAATAAAAACATACTTACAGCTTTTTGATCTGGCTGGCTGCTGTCATACCCAGTAGTTAGATCCCTTATTCCAGAAACTTTAAATCTACCACAAGATTTTGGGTATGTGTTTTCTCCATCATAATTCCTAAGGTTGTCAAAAAGCTGTTGAATCACTTTAGGATCATGGCAGATGAAATACGAAGCTTTGGTAATATGGAAGCCGTATCTGTGAAGACATGGTACTAATGAAATGAAGAAGTAATGTTCTTATTGGAGTTGTACACCACACACATCATACAACCCTCTATAAAGCAAGAATCTATACTCATGGTCACCCAACTGTAGCATTTTCACTGCCTTATAATTTTAAAAAGGCCTTGACAGCTTAATGGCCCTATTTTACACACTTTAAGAGGGAAAGGTCTTTGCACAGAAATTTCCTTAGCGATCAAAAATGAGAAAGTTTACTTCTAAATCAGAAGAAAAAATGATGCCATCCGTTATTGCCTGAAGAGATTTGAACACCACAGGAAGAGAACACATATGTCTAAATAGGTCCCTTGATTAGATGCTAGTTGACCTCTTCTGATTAAAAGAAATTCCAGACATTTTTCCAATCAAACTTCAGAAGTTGCTCTCCTATTAAAGTGTTTCTATTAAAGTAAACTGTTCTGAACGTCATGTCTTTACATTATCTATTTGCTGCCAGATAGTATGATGCAGAATCTGCATCAAAAACAAGTTCCCTGCTAACACTGACTTTTCAAAACAGCATGTTATTGGAAAGCATACAAGCCTGGACTGCTTCTTTAAGTGAGCTCTTACTAAAGATGAACAGCTGATGAGTATCCTTGATGGATACTCATACTTCCAGGGGAAGTCTGAAGCATGGAAGCTTTCGCTAGCACTAGGATGTTCATACTAGAAATCTGGAAGGCTTCTAAAGTAGCAACAAATTTATACCTAAATGGACATCCTGAAGGACAATAGTTGTTAAATCAGTCTTGAGAATCCAGCAAGGGAATTAAAAAAGCCTATCCTATATTTGAAAGAAGTAATGAACCTGCTAGGACTGTGTCCTTTTCCTGATCTACTTTGGCTTTGAGATGAGGTAACAATGGGAACAGATCCCCGTACTATACCTCCAAAATATGGAGTAGAGTTTCTTCTGCTTCAACATCAGTTCACAAGACAATTCTCACCAGGAAAAAAGGAAGTAAAGGAGTAGAAAAATGGAACACTATACTAGCCACAAACAAACAAGCAACAAAAATAACCCCAAAGCTAAACGAGAAAAGCCCTGCAGTGCTAGTTACCAAATGTCTGTTAACAAGACAGATTTGTTTTCTTCCCTGTATCTGTAGCTTTTCCACAAATGGTGAGCATGTGCAGTGACATGAAGAGTCTTACCTTGAGGTGCATCTACAGGCTGCTTTTACGCTAAATAAGCTCTGACTTTCAGAGGCCTCTTCAGTGCCACAGTGGCACTGTGGCATTGCTAAGTTCCACTCAGTTACATATTCTGATTCTGAAGGCAAGCTGAAGCAGGTGTTTACAGAATGAGCATTTGAAAAAGCATGTCAGAGGAGGACAATTCTTTGAATATGCACTTCCAGCTACTAGCAGTTAAGGGAATTCCCAAGTCAGATACCATATTTGCAGCCCTAGGCATGACTGTCTCTTCCATGTGTTTTTCTTACTGATTCGTGAACCCACCTAAACTGTCATGTACAACTGCTGATAAATTCCACAATTTAAGCATTGTTTTTGCCACCTCATTTCTTCTTAAATGGTTGATGAAACAAGCATGTCTAGTACTGCACACAAATGAGAGCTCTGAGGACTGGTGAAACAAGAAGCACCAAGGCTAGAGTTTTCCATGAGTGTTTCTGCAGCTTCCTCCACAGCTTTGTTAGCAACACTAACTGATACGAAGAGGTAGAGAATATCCACCGGCCTGTGCTGCTCCATCCTTTATAACAACCAACCCCGAAACCCCACAAGAAACATTCCCTGCCCCACGAAATCCAATAGCCATCTCCGCTATTGATTCCTGCAGGTCTTAGAATATGTTAAAGAAAAAACAAAAAGTAGTGCCTAATATTCAAAGCTCTCAGAGGGATACCCAACTGGATATAGCAAACAGAGCCAGTCATAGCACTTCAGCTGAATCAGCTCAAATCTCAGTATTCAGGAGCAGAAAGACAAACAACCAACATATACCATCAATCAAAACATGAAAGACAGAATAATATTATAAAAATCCTAACTACAGTGCCAACTAGAATTAATTTAATCACAAGTAGCCCTGCAAGCAGGGCAGAAACAAGCTGGCTTCTATGGGTAGCATAAATATGCCAGAGCTACTTAGGCACATTCTGCTATTAATGTTTTAGTGCATCTAGCATGTTTAAGCAGCAAGAAGCCTTATGAGCTCCACAGTGCAGCAATACTGCTGGGAAAAACAAAACAAAACAAACAAAAAAGTCCAACCTTTTGTACAAGAAAGAGCGGTGCATAAGAGCAGAACTCCTCATATGGAGGAAACCCTTCAGAAAAACAAACAAAAATGCTATGAAAATCTCATTAACAGATTAAGAGTTAGAAAGGTAATTCTTTTAATATCTTAAAACTACATAAAAACAAGTCATATATGTATTCATGCCCGTGACACAGGAGAGCTTTCTAGATCACTGTTACCATGCTCCTGTACTTTTATTTCTTCATATACCATAAGCTGCTATTGAGTCCTATTATCCAATGTATGTGGAATGGAGGAAATCTGATAATTAGACAATTATAATCATACTCACTCATCATAGACTGCTTTCAGCTGCTGAGACAAAGACAAGTTCCTGGTTGCCAAAAAGCTAGCCATCTCTGCAGTTATAACAGCAGCGCTGACACCGTCTTTGTCCAGAACAGCAGGACAGCACATATATCCTAAACAAAGAAAATTTAATATATATTATTTACGTATTTGATGGATTTTTATAAGGAAAGTAGATAGTACGGGGTAGGGGGGTAGCAGTGGGCAAGGAGGCAGAGGTAAGAGGGGACATTGTTTAAAGGAGAAATACATATTGCCATACGACACACATTTTAAAATTAAACCAAAAATATCTTCAGCATAGCCTAGGATTTGAAAATTGTTTATCTTCTAATCAGTGTTAATTTCAATAAGCAAAGTATTTAACTGATTTTCAGCACAGATTTGTATCTTATCAGCGCCACATGCTCCTGAGTACTTTTGGAATCCTCATAAAAAGAAATGCCATTCTATAGGAAAATGCAAGTATGGCACTTGCTCTTACATGTGATTACCCTTACACAGTAGCACATAGTAACACTGGTAATTATCCATGAAATAGTCACATTTTCACTAGTTTTCAGGTACTGAGATACTCAAGAAATTGTATTACAGCTTTACAATTTCTGTCTCACATAATCATAGCTTTTATTCATGTCTTTCCAGTTTACAAGTATTGTTTGGGGCAGTTTTTATTTTATGTTGTTCATGTTTAAACTTAAAAGTGTCAGCTGCACATACTCAATTTGAAATCTAAAAAATGTACTTGTTTTTTTTTTTGAATAGCTTGTAGAGAATTTGCAGTCCAAGTCTACATAGCCATGCTACTGAAGATATATACACCTAATTCACATCACCACACTTGGTGCTAAACACAGATTAGGATTACATACTAGTAATATCAATCGGCCAAATGGATGATATCAATTACTCCTATTAAGTTGAGGGCACTTCTACATAGCCATTTTTGGCAGTAGTCCACTTTCACTATTTTACAGGATTCTAGAACGTATATTTTCTTTCTTACCTATAGCCTCTTCAAACGCAAAAAGAACAGCTTTTCCCTGATCCATGAGCTGTTTGGCACGGTTCCCCATCCACTTAAAACCTGTCAGCGTTTCCTACAGCAGTGAGGAGAAAAAAGAAACAAAAAGAGGCATTAAAAATAAAAGCAATGTTTTACAGAGATGTAAGACACAAAACACTGTGTGGGAAAGCAAATAAAAGAATACAGAATGAACTTGTAACAGTTTACCTCAAAGTGAAAGCCTTCCTTTAGTGCAATTGCTCTCAGGATTTTGGAAGAAACGGTACTAGATAACATATAGACATCTTTAATGGCACAAGCATCCCTATTCTGATTTTTCCAGCAAGTGAAGATCCACCACCCTAAAAGAGCTCCCAGTTCATTTCCAGAAAACACCTTCCATTCACCACTGGAGGAAAAAAAAAAAAAAAAAAGTATATGAATTCAAAGGACAGTACTTGAAAAAATCTAGTGGTTCTTCCATACATGAATACTAGCAAATAAACCCACCACAGCTGAATTCCAAATAACAATAACAAGATACCTTGTGTCCATTAAGAAAAAACAAAAAAAAATTTCTTCCCCAAAGAATTCTGAAGTTATCTTCCTCCTCTGTCATACATACCAGCTTAGGAATTTATCCAAAGATGAAAGTGATATTTCCAGAATATTTTAAAATTAAAAAAAAAAAAAAAAAGGTCAGCAGCTACAAATTATAAAAAATAATGGCTCAGACATGAAAATACAATTCTCAGATGATCAGTAGTTTTGGCTGACTTGGTGACAAATACTTTTTATTTAATCACAAATACATCAATCTGTCATTGAGGAAGACTGGAAAAAAATCTCAAACAGTTCAAAAATATATATATTAAAATTGACCCATTGTTAGAACAAGAAACATTGAAGGAAACAAGGAAAAAACAAATCTCAAAATTGCCCCAAAATGCCAGTCATGAAAGGGGACAGAGGCACTGTCAAACTGACAAAAATCAAGACCTGCAGAAGCAGTACCTGTTGTGAAAGAGAAGCAGACTCAGTCTCCTGCATTTATTGATGCCTAAGGCACTAAGCAATGCACAGCAACAATTTAGCCAAGAGCACAGAGAGAATGTGCTCTAGCAGGAGTTTCTGTCAAAGAAGACATAGATACTATGGAAGCCTATATTAGTATTTGATTAGTCTACAAATAGCTACAGTGGAATTTAGAAATGATGCAGGACCAAAAGTTAGGTAACGATTAAGACTGGCTAAACAATTAGCAAAGAGGCAGCAGAATGAAAGCACCATACTCTCAGTGGTGGTAAATACAATAAACTAACAATCCCCTCCAAGTCTCTGGTAGCTATAAGATTTTAGACCAAAAAAAACAACAAAACAAAACACAAAAACATGAGCGATTTTGCATTCTTTTTTTAACCCATCATAACTAGCACAAACTGAAGCTTTTTATGCATTTTCCTCAATGCTGAATTGCCAACTGAGGCCAAAACCAAGGATATTCCAGCTGACATTGTCAAAGATACAGTGGAGAGTGCCAGTTAGTTCATTCTTCTTCTAGAGGCAGAGAAGCCTCTTTGTGACAACAAGGGGTAAAGAACAAAAACAAAACCACAAAAACAAAAACAAACACACACACAAAAAAACCACCACCAAACAAACAAACCAAAAAAATGCAAACCCAAGGAAAACACTGCCATCTTTGAAGGTGGTACAAGATCAAAATAGGTTATCTGGTGAGCAAAATGGATATTGCACTGGCTCCTTCTCCTGGGCTTTTGGAATTTGTGGATGACAAATATTTGAACCTGAAGCAGTTATATAACCACTTTGCAAGGCCCATCTCATGCTCTGGTACCAAGGACCATTGCCATGACTTTATATCCCTCTCCCATCTCTCATCAAGGGCAAGTTCATTCATACTACTTCTGCTCCGGGCCCAGCAGCAGATCTTCGTTCTGCTCCTCTGTGAGCTGAAAACTTGTAAGCTTACTTTTAGTAAATATTTATGGTTTACAACAGCTCAGATTAGTCTCTACTTTATCAAGGTAGATAAAAAGCAAACTGCACTATTTGTAGATATGATACGAAGTGCAGTACCTCAGCTTATTTTCAGTCATCAAATATAACCACAATACAAAAATGCCAAAAATTTGTAGAATTGAGGGATATCAAGGGGTGTGAAATAAGGGGATGGCAATATTGAGTCCGAACTACAGGTCACACACTCCATACATACATGTGTTTTATGTATATTTAATTTATAAGAAGCCCCTATTCCAGCATGTTTACCTTTTATGATCCCATAGATAAATAAAGTGTGCATAACTGGTCCTTCTTGAAGCAGAGAGCACAAATGACTATACTGAGAAGTACCAACCACAGGCAAAGCTTAAGGCGAAATGCAGGTACATTACATTCTCCATAGAAGCTGGTAAGGGAGTGAGAGAGGCCCAAATCATCTAATAATTACCTTGCCTCACTTTGTAAAACGTTTGGTCTGTAACAGTACTTGAGAAATAAAGAACTCGTATTAAAGAACAGGGGTCTTCCCTATTCCTGACATTATCAGATAAATATAAAAGTAGTGCAGAATATTCAAGTTATTATTCATAGTATGAAAGAATGTTTATCAGTCTTCTGAAAATTTTCTATTTGAAAACCTACCTTTAAAAAGGTATAATACAGTCGTAACAATTCATGAGTTTCTGTGCTTACCTCAAGTGCAAATGCCAAATAATTAGTCAGGCTTTTGTGCAGGGTCTAATATTAATTTACCACCCCCACTGTGGTCTTTTACATACAGTCCTCTCAAATTTCTGTGTTTTCAGTCCAAAAAGGATTACCGTGACTATCTTCCTCTGCAACACAGGTAGCCAGAATCCCTCAAATCAGTCTGACCTTTAAGTCCAAAATATAAATGGTTTGCATTTACTTGTTACCATACCTTTCCTGTTTCTCAGCCACTGCAAGTCGATCAGCATCTGGATCGTTTGCTAAAATGATTTTTGCCCCATCTTTTTCAGCCAAAGCAAAAGATAATGTCTGGAAACAGCAGTAAGCAACACCAAAGAAGTGTTAGTACTCCCAAATAATATTTTCATGTTCTTTACAGACTTGAAATAAATTTTCCCAGTTTATTTAATCTCAAACACCCGAAGTCATGATGAGTCTCTACCACAAACAAACAAACAAACAAACAAAAAAAAAACAGCAACAAAAAACCCAACCACTTCATTTATATTTAACCAAATCACAAGATATAAGCCTGGCAACAGTAGAGTACAGTCAGGATATTTAACTTCACCTACATCGTTCCACTTTTGTAGCCTGATTCGAAAGCTAGTTACATTCAATAGGGTCTTTAATAACAAAACTATCATACTTGTATCAGAAGTTCTAGCCTCCTAATTGTCAGGTTGCCCCTGCCCCAGTGTGGTTTGAGAATAATTTAGGCTTCTTATCTCAGATGTAAACTAGAAACTTTCCAAAATTGACGGTAAAGATCTTTACTTTTTATTTATTTATTTTAAAAGGGAAATGTATCACTTTGCTCTGTGTGCAGATGCTGCACATTCTGACAGAGAGCCGAACGAAGTACAGTTTAAATTTACTGCTAATTATTACCTGACTGGTTCATAGAGAGCTATGAATTTTAATGAAATGATACCAGCAAAATCTTTGATAAATGTAAAGAAATAAAAACAGAAATAAAATAGACTTTTAACGAATATTTATAGCCATGACTGCTGGCAGAAAGAAAACACTGCTTGAGAGAGTTTGCAACTATTTCTAAATATACATATATTTCTAAATATATATTTACAATATATATTATATATATATAAANATATTATATATATATAGATAGAAATATTAGTAATATATATTAGGAAATATATATTTACCAGAACACCTTTGCCTTCTTCAGGATTTGGATACTTCACTGTGGGAAATTCTGGATCGGGATCCTTCTGCTCCGGAACAGCAAAAGGAGGTCTAAGGTCAAATGCCTTGAAGGCCAACTGCACAAATTTATGACCTACACCATGCACGGAAGTATGAACAAATTTCAAGTTTGTTTCCTTGTTTATATTCCTGAAATAAAACAAATAAAACAGATTAACAATGAACATGAACAAGGCAGAACATTCTGCATGAAAATTCACTACATTTGGACACGAATGCGCCTCATTGTTCTATAGCACTGTTAACATGATAAACTAAAGGAGGTTGGTTTTCAAAGATAATGGCTTCAAAACTGGTTTAGCCTCATTTTTCAGCTTTGTGAGTCACTATAGATATCTAATATTCTGGTACATGCATATCACTAGAATAAAAAAGATAGTATGCCCTATACACCCCTAAGGAGGTGAGTGTAAAACAAATACAACTGACTAGTAAGACTCTTCATCCCCAACTCTGGCATTTAAACCACCTCCAAAGACTGTGAACACAGTGGACCTACAGGAGCATGTCTCATTTGAGCTAATTCATTTTTATGAATTATATTGCTAAAAATGTGAGACACCTAAAGGCATTCGACCTCCTGAGACATTTAACTCCTATTCTGAAAAAAGCAGCATTATTTCTCACCTAGCCCTGCCTTTCTAGCAACGCTGACTTAGTTTTTAGCAACAGTTATTGGTGACTACCGTTAAATTACAATTTTGATGTAAATAGGCAGATTGAACAGGTTGTTGCTCATCTAATCCACAAAACTGATTCTACCTGCTAATCACGAAGACAAACATCCACTTCATTTTGTCGAGTGAAGTTTATACTGAGCAAGTGACAGCAATGCACTCGTGCAAGGCTCCCAAGGTTAGCAGGTGCACGTGCAAGGCTAGAATGAAGAGCACAACTTTCTGTCAAAACTGTCTGAACAGCCTGGTTCACCTTCTCTCTTAAAAGCTCATTTTAAGGCTGCGATTCTACAACATTAGGTTGGATAGTCAATGTCAACCTTTAGCGTGCCCCTAGCTGCACAAGATAGCCCCATCTTCCACTAGAATTTGGCTGATGCGTGGTCACACTAGTACAGGGAGATAATATAATCAGAAACTTATCACTCACTTTGGTGGGTTAGATTTCTGCCAGTCCAACTTTATGAACTGACTTACTGTGTCATCATACTGCTGCCAGTACTGCCATAATAGATCACAAGAATGCACAGACAGAACTGGAAAACACGACAGAATCATGGCTGCTCTGACTTTGATCAATTTAAACTGCCGCGCTGACTTACCAGATGGGAAATCCCATATTCTTAAGAGTTAAGTTACCTGTGAAAGCACTGTTTCTGTATGTCTTTGAAATATTCCTTATTGATAGTGGCATATGGGTCATGAAGTAGTATGCTGCTGTCAATTAGTTTATCATCCCAAGCCTGAGGCCATGGCTCTTGATTCTCCTCAATAGCCTGAGAAATTCCTTTGTCGTGAGGGGAAATGATCTGAGCACCATTTTCCCAGTAAACCTAAATGACAAATGCGGTAGGAGACTATTTTACTCATTAATACTGCAGGATAGCTTTGCAATCTGTTGTTGGCTAAGATGTATTTGATAGGATATTACAGTAAATTCAACTAAAGTACACCCAGAATATTTCTCTGTTCATATTCTCAGTGTTTCCTCTCAAACCACATTTTTGTTCTACAAAAAAAAACAAACAAACAAACAAAAAAAACCATTACATTTTATCGGAGCATGTTGAAATTCATAATGAAACACAAAACAATGTTCAGCTCATTTAGTGAGAAGATTCAAATATCAGCCTGCCTGCTAGCCTTGGAATTGATGATATTGAGTTCCCCATGATATTTCAGATACTTTCCACATGATTTTTAGATATAATCGTTCTACATAAAAGAATTCTTTAGAGGAAAAAAAGTGTCAAAGTGAAAATGAAACACATTTACCACAAAAAAAAAAACTTATGGAGAAAGGCATAAAACCGTTGTAGCTGCCTATAGCAGCAGTGTTGCCACAATAGCAAGCACAAATTCAACTAAGTTTCAAGATGTTCATTACTTGTAGTCCTCTTTTTTTTTTTTAACTGCTTACAACAACAGCAGGTTGTTTTATGTATAAACAGAATTATGTTTTAATTTTTGACAGTTGTTTGCACGCTTCCTCCTACTCATGGTTTATAAACCACAGATTTAAGGAAAGATACCTAACAGCATCTGGGTCTTGTATACATGTAGCTCAAATAACAAAAAACATTAACAAAAATGAAGTTAATTAAAAAAGTAATTGATAAAACATCCAAATGGATGTGAAAAAGCTATCAAGATCAATACACGATTTTTTTTTTTTTTTAAAAGAGCAATTCAAACAGTAAGACAAAAAGTTCTGAAGGAAGAGACAACAAGAAATCATCCCTGTTAATACCGTGCTTTTCTATTAAAAAGAAAGATCTCCTAACCTCCTTTTGTATTCTGGAAACAGTCTGTATCTGACTAGTCCAGCTATGTGATAGGCAGACAGGCAGCTCAGCCTTGTTTTTTTCAGTGAAAAACAGACTTCTGTCATTTTTTTCTTGAAATATTAAAAAAAAAAAAAGTACGCTGATAATTGTGTCATTTAGCAAAAGAAATATATACTATGTGAAATTAATATTTTATTCTCTGTGTTTGCAAACGTAAAGAGATTTTTTTAAAATCATGAATTGGGGAAATGATCAATGCTTTTTGTAAAGAGGTCATTTAATATTTTAAAGTGCTCCAAAAGTTCCCAAACTATACTTACCTTCTTGCTTTTTAAAGCTAAGATATTAATTATGTTATTACTATAACATGCTACTAGCTTTAAATATGTATGCCTAGATCAGAGATCTCAAGAGCCAACCTACCTATTTATCTGGTCGATAACGAAACTACACACAATACTATTAGTGTCTCTACATGGAAAAAAAAAATATTAAGAAGCAACCACCCAGAAAATAGATCATATAGGAATACCTTGTAGCCATTATCTTGTTTTGGATTATGGGAAGCTGTAACCATAATTCCAGCACAAAGCTTCAGATGAGTTACTGTATATGGCTGTAACAAGAAAAGGTTAAATGAAGTAGAATACGAAAAATATAGGAGGATTTATTCTCATTCTTATGCAATACTTCCATACTGCTAAAATAAAAAGGTCAGGATATGATTCCGACAGACTGCCTCCCTAAAGCAGAAGCTAAGTAGTTCTTGATCCACTAGGCCCCGTGTGGTACAACCTTGCCATTTCTTGTGCATTTTTCCATTAATATATATTTGGCATTGCTTCAGATACTTTGTGGCTCACTAGAGTAGCATTTTGATAGAAGGAAGCTGAATGCATGTGTTGCCTGTTGCAGAATGACTTGCAATACCTCAGGCCTTTAAAAGAGCAAAGTCTGTTGGGGTAATGGCAGAAGTTTGTGTAGGGTAAAGAGAATGAAAACTGCTGCATTCTCATCCATACCATCTTTTGAGAGCAGTCCTTGGAGCAACTACTCCATCATGGTTTAGAAGAGAATTGTTTTGGAGGGAGCTATTCTAAATTAGTCCAAAACAGATGGAGTGAATAAAAAACAAAGCATTATTTGTGACCAGAGGTCCAGTTCAAATTTACTCCTGGCTCCCTATTTAATAGCAAATACAATCAGCTGTAGTTCTTGCAACACTGCTTTAATCTGTTTTATGAAGAATTCGGCCCTAAATCCACCAAAATTTGTATCAATACAAGAATGCTATATACAAAGTCTTCATCCCTCTATGCTCTGTTTGCAGCACTCACTGGAGCAACTGTTATCAGAGGAAAAATTGTTGCATTTAGTGTAAAGGTAAGTTTTTCTCTTTATTGTTCTAGAACACTGACACCTGGTGTAACGTACACCTCAATGTGTAATTTACACCTAGATGGTGTAATGCAGACACATTCAGTAACACCTGTCATAATGTCACTGCACTCTTAACAACCTGTATGTTCAAAAAGCTACTTTGCATTCAATACCCCAAAAAGAAAAATTAAAAAAATCACAAAACTAAGTTTCAGAAGTTTCAAACTTCATAGCTTGAGTCAGACTTCAGACTCCACCAGCATCTAGCTCTACAGCTTCCTCACGAGGGGAGCAGAGGGGCAGGCGCTGATCTCTGCTCTCTGGTGACAGCGACAGGACCCGAGGGAACGGCATGGAGCTGTGACAGGGGAGGGTCAGGCTGGGTGTTAGGAAAAGGTTCTTCACCAAGAGGGTGGTCGTGCACTGGAACAGGCTCCCCAGGGTACTGGTCACGGCACCGAGCCTGCTGGAGTTCAAGAAGTGTTTGGACAACGCTCTCAGACATGTGGTCTGATTTTTGGGTGGTCCTGTGCAAAGCCAGGAGTTGGACTCGATGATCCTTGTTGGGTCCCTTCCAACTTGGGATATTCTATCATGCTATTAAACTAGAAACTATGAGATGTCTTGTACAAGAAATATGCCTGAAAGCATGAATGCATACAAACATGGCCCCTTGTCACAGATATTCTGCTAAGCCTCTTCCTTCTACTGCTGTGGATGTTGTAAACCAAATCTAGCTAAATAAGCATAAAACAAACTGCAGTTAGAGCTTAAAAAGTCAAATCTTTTTTGTCTAGTTTTCCTTAATGTAAGTATTAATTTTTGGTATCTCACAGAATTTGTGAGTATATAAAGATGTAATAGAGAAACCTACCACGAAAGGAGTTGGCGTTATGTCAGAGAACAGATAAACTGGAACTCCCTGGCTGATGAAGGTATTAGCAGCAAGTCTTGCAAACCTAATTAACAAGAAAAGAAGCCTTTGAAATATATTCATTTTCTCATCAATTAGTTTCCTAGAATTCACAACTTTTTTCTCCCCTCACTCCAATTAAAAAATAAAATAAATCCAAATACTATACACACCTTACATGTTTTCACTTCCTATTCCCAATGGACAAAACACAACTATAAGAACTGCTTATAGTTCTATATTATTAAAATATAAAAATACTATAAAACCCTCAAAATAATTCATTCTAGAGAAAGAGAAAATACTGTTGAAGCAGTTATAAGACCATAATGAATCACGTAAGACATCTACAAAATACTTAATACCTAAAAAGTACCTTTTGCTACTACCTCCACTTGAAAGATGGGCACGAGCATCAAAACCAATCACAACTCCTCTCTTTTTCAGGTCACTGAAATTCTTTTCGAGGTATCTGCAAAATCCCTGAAGACAATAAGAAATCCACTCCGTTAACATAATATTTCATATATCATTGCATTAAGATGATGGCTGAGATGTTCACATCTTAGAAAGGTAAGCACACATCATCTCACTGAACTGCACTGAGATTCAATTCATCTAGGACCAATAAACACCAATAGCAAAAACCTTCAAGTCAATATAATGAAGTCTGACAGCATTTAAGCACTTTTCCAAAAAATCAGAACCAACTCCAGAAAGAAACACTTAACGTGATTAGTCTGAACTGCAGATTTTGAGAAATGATTTAGTTCTTTTAGATCTCAGATGAGGAAGTGAACAACTGGCCAACATTTCAGTTTTTTAACTGAATCTCACCCTTAATGACACCTGGTTAGGACATGATACACCAGCAGCCCAGGCTGCAGTAATTTTAAGGTCTTTTTTTTTTAAGCTCCTCCCCAGTAGATCTACTTTAGTATCTACATGTGTGTATACATATTCACTGCATTTATGTAGATTTACATACAACATACACAAAATTCAGCCAAATGCTGGCTAACTTCTTTTTTTGTTTGTTTTGTATTGTAGTTGTTAGACCAGGACTAACTGATCCTTAGCTTAACTGTAGCTGTGTATGAATTTAATTGCAAATCAAATATGACAGATAACTTATTTTACCAGCTTAAGAGCTTTACTCTGTACAGTTTTGGTGATCAGCACTAAAAATTATCATTTAAATGTCTTCTGAAAATTGGGAGAATAGTAAAAACTCTCATTCCACAGAATGCCCATTTGCTTGTCATAAGTGAGGCCCTTCCGTTCCTATATAGAACCAGTTAAATGAGATGATACGATGAACACAATACCTGGGTTGTCTGGATAATAGTCAAGTCATTCATGTGAGAAATTCCTGGTCCCATGGCAGCCCTGAGCCCTGCTGTGCCAAATTCCATCCGCGAGCCAAAGTACTTCTGTAGTTCTCCCACATTTCCTTCAGCAACCAGTTGCTTCACTATTGCAGAAGTTTTTGGATTCTGTAGATAAAAAATGACCAACAATTCTTAAATACAATGACTGTGCAGAGCAGCAACAGAAAGGCCACATCAGGCTTGTTATAAACAGTGAAAAGTTTCTTTTCCAAGTCTTCCTCTTTTTCTTGATGTACTACTTGCATGATACAACTATTACCAACTTTGTTTCTGGACTCAGTAAAGTCTTGTATGCCCCAATGCCTCGATAATATTGGATTTGTCAAGTTTAATATTGGTTTGACTCCTTGGAAACTGATGAGCCAAGAGGACAGATGGCACACTCCAGCCACCAGGCAACAGCGTTATGCAAAGCGGCGGCATGCTCCACAGGCCTGTCCTGGCACGATTACACACACTCTACGCTGGAGTACAAAGATTATTATTTCCTAATGATCATAAGGTTGGACTTCTGGTCAACCAAATGACCTCATGAAAGTCGTAGACTTTACTATTTCCTGGATAACCCAGGCATGTTTAGAGCAAAGGAACACATATCATCCTGGGCAGAAATAAATAGATAGATAGATAGATAGATAGATAGATAGATAGATAGATAGATCTTTTTTTCCTGCAGCTCCAGAAAGTGCTGAAGAACATGCACAATAGCAGTCATCTGAATAAACTTTCATAAAACGGTGTAAGCATTCTATACATCAAATTGAGACCACAGTTTGGATTACCTAACGAACAAACCATGTTTTCCTCAGACACCATAATACGTTTGCAGATTGTGGATGTCTCCTGCCCTAATCACTGATCTATGCACCTGCTGCTGAAGAGCAAACATGACAGTTTAAATAAATACTCAAAAAGCTAACAAGCCTTTGCTGCTAATGAGCAAACTATATAATGCAGAACAAGCTGGACTCATTAAAAAAAAAAGTAATCATTTTTCCTAGGTACAATAAGCAATTATGTACCCTTGAATTACTAATTTCCAGTTTAAGAATGAGCAATTTACCAGTCCAGGAATGCTGTAACTGAACCTTCCTTGTAGGAAGCTCAACTTGATTCTGATAATTTGTTAGAAAAAACTTGGTTGCGTGACTTCAGCTCTTTGGGTTATTTCCCCCCCCATCAGAAGCATTATAAAAACATACTGGTAAAAGTTCGGCCCAAGTCTGTTTAATACAGACAAAGAGTTTTTCCAGAATTACTGTTTTAATTGTTTTAATGGCTATATTCTCCTAAGAATCTGCTTTTTTTTTTTTTTTTTTTTTCTTGACTGTATGTAATACCGTTCCCATTTTGTATCAAGCCTTGCAGAACTCTAGCAACATTATGATGCCAGTGTATACAGTTAAAGGGGGGAAAAAAAACCAACCAAAAATAAACCAATTTTTTGAAAGCAGAAGAAAAAGCAAAAAACAATCCTAACAGCATCTCTATAAAAGAAGGACTTAACTGTATCTGAAGGATGAACTGCTGCTTCTTTCCTGTGGTTCTCTCAGGTTACATTTTTTCTATTCTCATACAAACTGGGTAAGACTAGGAGAATACCGATTTCTCTGATTACAGCAGCTGGTGTTATAATACAGAGTTAATTAGTGCAATTTGCTTAAACATCACGTCATCACATACAAGTTATTTAGCTTAATCTACACTAAATGAAGGCCCTAGAGATGTTTCATCAGTGCAAAAGTCCTCTCAAGGTTTTAAAGTAGAGGGACAGCTACTGACTAAACAAGTTTTATTTTTAATAAAAGCAGAAGCTACCTTCTATCCATAATTTTATGTTTGATAATAGAAAGAATGAAAAATATGTACTTATGTAATGAATACAGTGACGAAAACAGCCTAGTAATATGCACAGTAATTGTTACCTAGGTAAAAACTTCCAGTGAGGTCAGCAGCACCATTTCCATGAATAAGGGTTTGCTCTTGCAAACTATTACCTTGCAAGAATTATGCAGCTTATCATCACTAAATATTAACTTCTCTCTCCAAATTAAAAAGCAGTCCCTCCCATGGAGGGGTGGATTTTCTTATTTCTTTAATAGCAGAGTAAATGGACAAGGGTTGTATCGGATTAGGCTGTTGCTCAATGTGCTCAATGCACTGTAGGAGCTCCCTAAGAAACGACAATACCTCACTACTTTTGAGCAATCTGCAACGAGGTATTGCGTGCCAGTCAAATATTACAGTCAAATATTGCAGTCAAAAACGCAATTGTTAACAAAGAGCTAGCCTTCAAAAAGGTAGATACTTTAAGGCATGCTGAATTAGATTTCAGAAGAGTTTCACAAAATAATTGGAATAACCAATTAAAATGAAGTGATTAAACAGAAGACTGGAATATAACTAACATTAGTCAAAGAAGTCATTTTACTGAAATAAAGCACCCTTTAAAACCAGACTGTTTTCTCAAAAATCAATTAAACTGAGAAAAATTTACACAAAAGCTGATCTGATACCCTAACAATTCTGAAAGAGGAGCTGGTATGGCACTGCAGCATAATTAATAGGAATAGAGCTGTCAAACAATCTTTAATTAAGTATCACAACAAACTGGGGGTACTTCTACTGATGGCCTTTAGAACCTGGAAATAATAGCTATATGGTGTGTGTGTGTGTATGTGTATTCTGTGTTTTCATTGTTAGTCTTGAAGCAAGCAGAAGACCAAAACAAAGACCAAACAGAAGACACCTACCAAACATGTAGGTCACACAAAATCTATACGGTACTGTACGGTGATGAGCAAAGGGCAGTCCCTGAAAGTGATCTAAGGGAGACAAATGGGCAACGTGTTCCACTACAGCCAAATGAACAAATTTCATCTATAGGGACAAAAAATGCAAACCACATACAGCGAATACAGGCCTGATTCTTAGTGGGAAATGCAGCAACAAGCAGCTACGTAAGCACTCCCAGAACACCACCAGGGCAAAAAGCTTCTCTAGACACATAAAGTACAGAAATAAACAGGTGATTTTACTTCTGCATACAGCACTATCAAGATCAGAGCTGAAGACGGAGATATGTCTTAAAACGTTTAAACACCTCCACGGGAACAGACGTAACGCGTACTAAGCAATAGCAAAAGAGACCAGCCCGTACTGGAGGTTCAGCCGTAACGTTATTAAAACGAGGGTCGCCGAGCACGGGCTGACGCTACCAGGCAGCACGACGCCTTCTGCATTTCCCGGTCCTTCCCAGGCAAGCCCAACGACTCCCTCCGCGAGCCCCCCGGGGACCGCGAGCCCCCCGTCCGCCCCGGGCAGGGCCCCC